>CM050165.1:142790968-142933466 GCA_027410445.1 Discoglossus pictus | reverse complement strand
AATATACCCATACAGTATATATAGCCAGTCAGTTAATATACCCATACAGTATATATAGCCAGTCAGTTAATATACCCATACAGTATATATAGCCAATCAGTTAATACCCATACAGTATATATAGCCAATCAGTGAATATACCCATACAGTATAAATATAGCCAGTCAGTTAATGTACCCATACAGTATATATAGCCAATCAATTAATACAACCATACAGTATGTATAGCCAGTCAGTTACTACCCATAAGCCATTCAGTTAATATACCCATACAGTATATATAGCCAATCAGTTAATATACCCATACAGTATATATAGCCAATCAGTTAAAACCCATACAGTATATATAGCCAATCAGTTAATATACCCATACAGTATATATATAGCCAAGCAGTTAATATACCCATACAGTATATATAGCCAATTAGTTAATATACCCATACAGTATAGACAGTCAGTTAATATACCCATACAGTATATATAGCCAGTCAGTTAATATACCCATACAGTATATATAGCCAGTCAGTTAATACAACCATACAGTATGTATAGCCAATCAGTTAATACAACCATACAGTATGTATAGCCAATCAGTTAATATACCCATAAAGTATATATAGCCAATCAATTAATACCCATACAGTATGTATAGCCAATCAATTAATATACCCATACAGTATGTATAGCCAATCAGTTAATATACCCATACAGTATGTATAGCCAATCAGTTAATATACCCATACAGTATATATAACCAATCAGTTAATTTACCCATGCAGTATATATAGCCAGTCAATTATACAACCATACAGTATATATAGACAATCAATATACCCATACAGTATATATGGCCAATTAATTAATATACCCATACAGTATGTATATCCAATCAGTTAATACACCCATACAGTATATATAGCCAGTCAATTAATATACCCATACAGTATATATAGCCAATCAATGAATATCCATACAGTATGTATAGCCAATCAGTTAATATACCCATACAGTATATATATAGCCAATCAATTTATACAACCATACAGTATGTATAGCCAGTCAGTTAATATACCCATACAGTATATATAGCCAATCACTTACTACCCATACAGTATATATAGCCAATCACTTACTACCCATACAGTATATATAGCCAATCACTTACTACCCATACAGTATATATAGCCAATCAGTTAATATACCCATACAATATATATAGCCAATCACTTACTACCCATACAGTATATATAGCCAATCAGTTAATATACCCATACAGTATATATAGCCAATCACTTACTACCCATACAGTATATATAGCCAATCAGTTAATATACCCATACAGTATATATAGCCAATCACTTACTACCCATACAGTATATATAGCCAGTCACTTACTACCCATACAGTATATATAGCCAGTCAATTAATATACCCATACAGTATATATAGCCAATCAATGAATATCCATACAGTATGTATAGCCAATCAGTTAATATACCATGACAGTATATATATAGCCAATCAATTAATACCCATACAGTATATATATCCAATCAATTTATACAACCATACAGTATGTATATCCAATCAGTTAATATACCCATACAGTATATATAACCAATCAGTTAATATACCCATGCAGTATATATAGCCAGTCAATTATACACCCATACAGTATATATAGCCAATCAATTAATATACCCATACAGTATGTATATCCAATCAGTTAATATACCCATACAGTATATATAGCCAATCACTTACTACCCATACAGTATATATAGCCAATCAGTTACTACCCATACAGTATATATAGCCAATCAATTAATATACCCATACAGTATATATAGCCAATCAGTTAATATACCCATACAGTATATATAGCCAATCAGTTAATATACCCATACAGTATATATAGCCAGTCAGTTAATATACCCATACAGTATATATATAGCCAGTCACTTACTACCCATACAGTGTATATAGCCAATCATTTAATATACCCATACAGTATATATAGCCAGTCAAATAATATACCCAATACAGTAAATAAAGCCAGTCAAATAATATACCCATACAGTATGTATAGGCAGTCAGTTAATACACCAATACAGTATGTATAGCCAATCAATTAATATACCCATACAGTATGTATAGCCAATCAATTAATATACCCATAAAGTATGTATAGCCAATCAATTAATACCCATACAGTATATATAGCCAATCACTTAATATACCCATACAGTATATATAGCCAGTCAATTAATACCCATACAGTATATATAGCCAATCACTTACTATCCATACAGTATATATAGCCAATCAATTAATATACCCATACAGTATATATAGCCAGTCAATTAATACCCATACAGTATATATAGCCAATCACTTAATATACCCATACAGTATATATAGCCAGTCAATTAATACCCATACAGTATATATAGCCAATCACTTAATATACCCATAAAGAATATATATAGCCAGTCAATTAATACCCATACAGTATATATAGCCAATCAATTAATATACCCATACAGTATATATAGACAGTCAATTAATACCCATACAGGATATATAGCCAATCACTTACTACCCATACAGTATGTATAGCCAATCAGTTAATATACCCATACAGTATATATAGACAATCAGTTAATAATCCCATACAGTATATATAGCCAATCAGTTAATAATCCCATACAGTATATATAGCCAATCAGTTAATATACCCATACAGTATGTATAGCCAATCAGTTAATATACCCATACAGTATATATATAGCCAATCAATTTATACAACCATACAGTATATATAGCCAATCAGTTAATATACCCATACAGTATGTATAGCCAATCAGTTAATATACCCATACAGTATATATAGCCAATCAGTTAATAATCCCATACAGTATATATAGCCAGTCCGTTAATATACCCATACAGTATATATATATATATATATATATATATATATATATATATATATATAGCCAATCAGTTAATATACCCATACAGTATATATATAGCCAGTCAGTTAATATACCCATACAGTATATATAGCCAATCAATTAATACAACCATACAGTATGTATAGCCAGTCAGTTACTACCCATAAGCCATTCAGTTAATATACCCATACAGTATATATAGCCAATCAGTTAATATACCCATACAGTATATATAGCCAATAAGTTAATACCCATACAGTATATATAGCCAATCAGTTAATATACCCATACAGTATATATATAGCCAAGCAGTTAATATACCCATACAGTATATATAGCCAATTAGTTAATATACCTATACAGTATATATAGCCAGTCAGTTAATATACCCATACAGTATATATAGCCAGTCAGTTAAAACAACCATACAGTATGTATAGCCAATCAGTTAATACAACCATACAGTATGTATAGCCAATCAGTTAATACAACCATACAGTATGTATAGCCAATCAGTTAATATACCCATAAAGTATATATAGCCAATCAGTTAATATAGCCATACAGTATATATAACCAATCAGTTAATATACCCATACAGTATATATAGCCAGTCAATTAATATACCCATACAGTATGTATAGCCAGTCAGTTAAAACAACCATACAGTATGTATAGCCAATCAGTTAATACAACCATACAGTATGTATAGCCAATCAGTTAATACAACCATACAGTATGTATAGCCAATCAGTTAATATACCCATAAAGTATATATAGCCAATCAGTTAATATAGCCATACAGTATATATAACCAATCAGTTAATATACCCATACAGTATATATAGCCAATCAATTAATATACCCATACAGTATGTATATCCAATCAGTTAATATACCCATACAGTATATATAGCCAATCACTTACTACCCATCCAGTATGTATTGCCAATCAATTAATATACCCATACAGTATATATATAGACAATCAATTAATATACCCATAAAGTATGTATAGCCAATCAATTAATATACCCATACAGTATATATAGCCAGTCAAATAATATACCCAATACAGTATATATAGCCAATCAATTAATATACCCATACAGTATGTATAGCCAGTCACTTACTACCCATACAGTATATATAGCCAATCAATTAATATACCCATAAAGTATGTATAGCCAATCAATTAATATACCCATACAGTATATATAGCCAATCAGTTAATATACCCATACAGTATATATAGCCAATCAATTAATACAACCATACAGTATGTATAGCCAGTCAGTTACTACCCATAAGCCATTCAGTTAATATACCCATACAGTATATATAGCCAATCAGTTAATATACCCATACAGTATATATAGCCAATCAGTTAATACCCATACAGTATATATAGCCAATCAGTTAATATACCCATACAGTATATATATAGCCAAGCAGTTAATATACCCATACAGTATATATATAGCCAAGCAGTTAATATACCCATACAGTATATATAGCCAGTCAGTTAATATACCCATACAGTATATATAGCCAGTCAGTTAATATACCCATACAGTATATATAGCCAGTCAGTTAAAACAACCATACAGTATGTATAGCCAATCAGTTAATACAACCATACAGTATGTATAGCCAATCAGTTAATATACCCATAAAGTATATATAGCCAATCAATTAATACCCATACAGTATGTATAGCCAATCAATTAATATACCCATACAGTATGTATAGCCAATCAGTTAATATACCCATACAGTATGTATAGCCAATCAGTTAATATACCCATACAGTATATATAACCAATCAGTTAATTTACCCATGCAGTATATATAGCCAGTTAATTATACAACCATACAGTATATACAGCCAATCAGTTAATACACCCATACAGTATATATGGCCAATCAATATACCCATACAGTATATATGGCCAATCAATTAATATACCCATACAGTATGTATATCCAATCAGTTAATACACCCATACAGTATATATAGCCAATCACTTACTACCCATACAGTATATATAGCCAATCACTTACTACCCATACAGTATGTATAGCCAATCAGTTAATATACCCATACAGTATATATAGCAAGTCACTTACTACCCATACAGTATATATAGCCAGTCAATTAATATACCCATACAGTATATATAGCCAATCAATGAATATCCATACAGTATGTATAGCCAATCAGTTAATATACCCATACAGTATATATATAGCCAATCAATTAATACCCATACAGTATATATATCCAATCAATTTATACAACCATACAGTATGTATAGCCAGTCAGTTAATATACCCATACAGTATATATAGCCAATCAATTACTACCCATACAGTATGTATAGCCAGTCAGTTAATATACCCATACAGTATATATAGCCAATCAATTACTACCCATACAGTATATATAACCAATCAATTAATACAACCATACAGTATGTATAGCCAGTCAGTTACTACCCATAAGCCATTCAGTTAATATACCCATACAGTATATATAGCCAATTAGTTAATATACCCATACAGCATATATAGCCAATCAGTTAACATACCCATACAGTATATATAGCCAATCAGTTAATCAGTTAATACCCATACAGTATATATAGCCAATCGGTTAATATACCCATACAGTATATATATAGCCAAGCAAATAATATACCCATACAGTATATATAGCCAGTCAGTTAATATACCCATACAGTATATATAGCCAGTCAGTTAATATACCCATACAGTATATATAGCCAGTCAGTTAATATACCCATACAGTATATATAGCCAATCAGTTAATACCCATACAGTATATATAGCCAATCAGTGAATATACCCATACAGTATATATATAGCCAGTCAGTTAATATACCCATACAGTATATATAGCCAATCAATTAATACAACCATACAGTATGTATAGCCAGTCAGTTACTACCCATAAGCCATTCAGTTAATATACCCATACAGTATATATAGCCAATCAGTTAATATACCCATACAGTATATATAGCCAATCAGTTAAAACCCATACAGTATATATAGCCAATCAGTTAATATACCCGTACAGTATATATATAGCCAAGCAGTTAATATACCCATACAGTATATATAGCCAATTAGTTAATATACCCATACAGTATAGACAGTCAGTTAATATACCCATACAGTATATATAGCCAGTCAGTTAATATACCCATACAGTATATATAGCCAGTCAGTTAATACAACCATACAGTATGTATAGCCAATCAGTTAATACAACCATACAGTATGTATAGCCAATCAGTTAATACAACCATACAGTATGTATAGCCAATCAGTTAATATACCCATAAAGTATATATAGCCAATCAATTAATACCCATACAGTATGTATAGCCAATCAATTAATATACCCATACAGTATGTATAGCCAATCAGTTAATATACCCATACAGTATATATAACCAATCAGTTAATTTACCCATGCAGTATATATAGCCAGTCAATTATACACCCATACAGTATATATGGCCAATCAATATACCCATACAGTATATATGGCCAATCTATTAATATACCCATACAGTATGTATATCCAATCAGTTAATACACCCATACAGTATATATAGCCAGTCAATTAATATACCTATACAGTATATATAGCCAATCAATGAATATCCATACAGTATGTATAGCCAATCAGTTAATATACCCATACAGTATATATATAGCCAATCAATTTATACAACCATACAGTATGTATAGCCAGTCAGTTAATATACCCATACAGTATATATAGCCAATCACTTACTACCCATACAGTATATATAGCCAATCACTTACTACCCATACAGTATATATAGCCAATCAGTTAATATACCCATACAATATATATAGCCAATCACTTACTACCCATACAGTATATATAGCCAATCAGTTAATATACCCATACAGTATATATAGCCAATCACTTACTACCCATACAGTATATATAGCCAATCAGTTAATATACCCATACAGTATATATAGCCAATCACTTACTACCCATACAGTATATATAGCCAGTCACTTACTACCCATACAGTATATATAGCCAGTCAATTAATATACCCATACAGTATATATAGCCAATCAATTAATACCCATACAGTATGTATAGCCAATCAGTTAATATACCCATACAGTATATATATAGCCAATCAATTAATACCCATACAGTATATATATCCAATCAATTTATACAACCATACAGTATGTATATCCAATCAGTTAATATACCCATACAGTATATATAACCAATCAGTTAATATACCCATGCAGTATATATAGCCAGTCAATTATACACCCATACAGTATATATAGCCAATCAATTAATATACCCATACAGTATGTATATCCAATCAGTTAATATACCCATACAGTATATATAGCCAATAAATTAATATACCCATACAGTAAATATAGCCAATCACTTACTACCCATACAGTATATATAGCCAATCAGTTACTACCCATACAGTATATATAGCCAATCAATTAATATACCCATACAGTATATATAGCCAATCAGTTAATATACCCATACAGTATATATAGCCAATCAGTTAATATACCCATACAGTATATATAGCCAGTCAGTTAATATACCCATACAGTATATATATAGCCAGTCACTTACTACCCATACAGTATATATAGCCAATCATTTAATATACCCATACAGTATATATAGCCAGTCAAATAATATACCCAATACAGTAAATAAAGCCAGTCAAATAATATACCCATACAGTATGTATAGGCAGTCAGTTAATACACCAATACAGTATGTATAGCCAATCAATTAATATACCCATACAGTATGTATAGCCAATCAATTAATATACCCATAAAGTATATATAGCCAATCACTTACTACCCATACAGTATATATAGCCAATCAATTAATATACCCATACAGTATATATAGCCAGTCAATTAATACCCATACAGTATATATAGCCAATCACTTAATATACCCATACAGTATATATAGCCAGTCAATTAATACCCATACAGTATATATAGCCAATCAATTAATATACCCATACAGTATATATAGACAGTCAATTAATACCCATACAGGATATATAGCCAATCACTTAATATACCCATACAGAATATATATAGCCAGTCAATTAATACCCATACAGTATATATAGCCAATCAATTAATATACCCATACAGTATATATAGACAGTCAATTAATACCCATACAGGATATATAGCCAATCACTTAATATACCCATACAGTATATATAGCCAGTCAATTAATAACCATACAGTTTATATAGCCAATCACTTACTACCCATACAGTATGTATAGCCAATCAGTTAATATACCCATACAGTATGTATAGCCAATCAGTTAATATACCCATACAGTATATATAGACAATCAGTTAATAATCCCATACAGTATATATAGCCAATCAGTTAATAATCCCATACAGTATATATAGCCAATCAGTTAATATACCCATACAGTATGTATAGCCAATCAGTTAATATACCCATACAGTATATATATAGCCAATCAGTTAATATACCCATACAGTATATATATAGCCAATCAATTTATACAACCATACAGTATATATAGCCAATCAGTTAATATACCCATACAGTATATATAGACAATCAGTTAATATACCCATACAGTATATATAGCAAATCAGTTAATAATCCCATACAGTATATATAGCCAATCAGTTAATAATCCCATACAGTATATATAGCCAATCAGTTAATATACCCATACAGTATGTATAGCCAGTCAGTTAATATACCCATACAGTATATATAGCCAATCACTTACTACCCATACAGTATGTATAGCCAATCAGTTAATATACCCATACAGTATATATAGCCAGTCACTTACTACCCATACAGTATATATAGCCAGTCAATTAATATACCCATACAGTATATATAGCCAATCAATTAATACAACCATACAGTATGTATAGCCAGTCAGTTAATATACCCATACAGTATAGCCAATTAATTACTACCCATACAGTATATATAACCAATCAATTAATACAACCATACAGTATGTATAGCCAGTCAGTTACTACCCATAAGCCATTCAGTTAATATACCCATACAGTATATATAGCCAATCAGTTAATATACCCATACAGTATGTATAGCCAATCAGTTAAAATACCCATACAGTATATATAGCCAATCAGTTAACATACCCATACAGTATATATAGCCAGTCAGTTAATATACCCATACAGTATATATAGCCAAGCAGTTAATATACCCATACAGTATATATAGCCAAGCAGTTAATATACCCATACAGTATATATAGCCAATTAGTTAATATACCCATACAGTATGTATATCCAATCAGTTAATATACCCATACAGTACATATAGCCAATCACTTACTACCCATACAGTATATATAGCCAATCAATTAATATACCCATACAGTATATATAGCCAATCACTTACTACCCATACAGTATATATAGCCAATCACTTACTACCCATACAGTATGTATAGCCAATCAGTTAATATACCCATACAGTATATATAGCCAGTCACTTACTACCCATACAGTATATATAGCCAGTCAATTAATATACCCATACAGTATATATAGCCAATCAATGAATATCCATACAGTATGTATAGCCAATCAGTTAATATACCCATACAGTATATATATAGCCAATCAATTAATACCCATACAGTATATATATATCCAATCAATTTATACAACCATACAGTATGTATAGCCAGTCAGTTAATATACCCATACAGTATATATAGCCAATCAATTACTACCCATACAGTATATATAACCAATCAATTAATACAACCATACAGTATGTATAGCCAGTCAGTTACTACCCATAAGCCATTCAGATAATATACCCATACAGTATATATAGCCAATCAGTTAATATACCCATACAGCATATATAGCCAATCAGTTAACATACCCATACAGTATATATAGCCAATCAGTTAATACCCATACAGTATATATAGCCAATCGGTTAATATACCCATACAGTATATATATAGCCAAGCAAATAATATACCCATACAGTATATATAGCCAGTCAGTTAATATACCCATACAGTATATATAGCCAGTCAGTTAATATACCCATACAGTATATATAGCCAATCAGTTAATACCCATACAGTATATATAGCCAATCAGTGAATATACCCATACAGTATATATATAGCCAGTCAGTTAATATACCCATACAGTATATATAGCCAATCAATTAATACAACCATACAGTATGTATAGCCAGTCGGTTACTACCCATAAGCCATTCAGTTAATATACCCATACAGTATATATAGCCAATCAGTTAATATACCCATACAGTATATATAGCCAATCAGTTAAAACCCATACAGTATATATAGCCAATCAGTTAATATACCCATACAGTTTATATATAGCCAAGCAGTTAATATACCCATACAGTATATATAGCCAATTAGTTAATATACCCATACAGTATATATAGCCAGTCAGTTAATATACCCATACAGTATATATAGCCAGTCAGTTAATACAACCATACAGTATATATAGCCAGTCAGTTAATACAACCATACAGTATGTATAGCCAATCAGTTAATACAACCATACAGTATGTATAGCCAATCAGTTAATACAACCATACAGTATGTATAGCCAATCAGTTAATATACCCATAAAGTATATATAGCCAATCAATTAATACCCATACAGTATGTATAGCCAATCAATTAATATACCCATACAGTATATATAGCCAATCAGTTAATATACCCATACAGTATGTATAGCCAATCAGTTAATATACCCATACAGTATATATAACCAATCAGTTAATTTACCCATGCAGTATATATAGCCAGTCAATTATACACCCATACAGTATATATGGCCAATCAATATACCCATACAGTATA
Source organism: Discoglossus pictus (assembly GCA_027410445.1). Classification (NCBI taxonomy): domain Eukaryota; kingdom Metazoa; phylum Chordata; class Amphibia; order Anura; family Alytidae; genus Discoglossus; species Discoglossus pictus. The sequence continues at coordinate 142,922,504 of CM050165.1, read as the reverse complement.
TATGGCCAATCTATTAATATACCCATACAGTATGTATATCCAATCAGTTAATACACCCATACAGTATATATAGCCAGTCAATTAATATACCCATACAGTATATATAGCCAATCAATGAATATCCATACAGTATGTATAGCCAATCAGTTAATATACCCATACAGTATATATATAGCCAATCAATTATAACAACCATACAGTATATATATCCAATCAATTTATACAACCATACAGTATGTATAGCCAGTCAGTTAATATACCCATACAGTATATATAGCCAATCACTTACTACCCATACAGTATATATAGCCAATCACTTACTACCCATACAGTATATATAGCCAATCAGTTAATATACCCATACAATATATATAGCCAATCACTTACTACCCATACAGTATATATAGCCAATCAGTTAATATACCCATACAGTATATATAGCCAATCACTTACTACCCATACAGTATATATAGCCAATCACTTACTACCCATACAGTATATATAGCCAATCAGTTAATATACCCATACAGTATATATAGCCAATCACTTACTACCCATACAGTATATATAGCCAGTCACTTACTACCCATACAGTATATATAGCCAGTCAATTAATATACCCATACAGTATATATAGCCAATCAATTAATACCCATACAGTATGTATAGCCAATCAGTTAATATACCCATACAGTATATATATAGCCAATCAATTAATACCCATACAGTATATATATCCAATCAATTTATACAACCATACAGTATGTATATCCAATCAGTTAATATACCCATACAGTATATATAACCAATCAGTTAATATACCCATGCAGTATATATAGCCAGTCAATTATACACCCATACAGTATATATAGCCAATCCATTAATATACCCATACAGTATGTATATCCAATCAGTTAATATACCCATACAGTATATATAGCCAATCACTTACTACCCATACAGTATATATAGCCAATAAATTAATATACCCATACAATATATATAGCCAATCACTTACTACCCATACAGTATATATAGCCAATCAGTTACTACCCATACAGTATATATAGCCAATCAATTAATATACCCATACAGTATATATAGCCAATCAGTTAATATACCCATACAGTATATATAGCCAATCAGTTAATATACCCATACAGTATATATAGCCAGTCAGTTAATATACCCATGCAGTATATATAGTCAGTCAAATAATATACCCAATACAGTATATATAGCCAATCAATTAACATACCCATACAGTATATATATAGCCAGTCACTTACTACCCATACAGTATATATAGCCAATCATTTAATATACCCATACAGTATATATAGCCAGTCAAATAATATACCCAATACAGTAAATAAAGCCAGTCAAATAATATACCCATACAGTATGTATAGGCAGTCAGTTAATACACCAATACAGTATGTATAGCCAATCAATTAATATACCCATACAGTATGTATAGCCAATCAATTAATATACCCATAAAGTATGTATAGCCAATCAATTAATATACCCATACAGTATATATAGCCAGTCAATTAATACCCATACAGTATATATAGCCAATCACTTAATATACCCATACAGTATATATAGCCAGTCAATTAATACCCATACAGTATATATAGCCAATCACTTAATATACCCATACAGAATATATATAGCCAGTCAATTAATACCCATACAGTATATATAGCCAATCAATTAATATACCCATACAGTATATATAGACAGTCAATTAATACCCATACAGGATATATAGCCAATCACTTAATATACCCATACAGTATATATAGCCAGTCAATTAATAACCATACAGTATATATAGCCAATCACTTACTACCCATACAGTATGTATAGCTAATCAATTAATATACCCATACAGTATATATATCCAATCAATTAATACCCATACAGTATGTATAGCCAATCAGTTAATATACCCATACAGTATGTATAGCCAATCAGTTAATATACCCATACAGTATATATAGACAATCAGTAAATAATCCCATAAAGTATATATAGCCAATCAGTTAATAATCCCATACAGTATATATAGCCAATCAGTTAATATACCCATACAGTATGTATAGCCAATCAGTTAATATACCCATACAGTATATATATAGCCAATCAATTTATACAACCATACAGTATGTATAGCCAGTCAGTTAATATACCCATACAGTATATATAGCCAATCAATTAATACAACCATACAGTATGTATAGCCAGTCAGTTAATATACCCATACAGTATAGCCAATCAATTACTACCCATACAGTATATATAACCAATCAATTAATACAACCATACAGTATGTATAGCCAATCAGTTAAAATACCCATACAGTATATATAGCCAATCAGTTAACATACCCATACAGTATATATAGCCAGTCAGTTAATATACCCATACAGTATATATAGCCAATCATTAATACAACCACAGTATGTATAGCCAATCCGTTAAATTCCCATACAGTATATATAGCTAATCAATTAATACCCATATAGTATGTATAGCGAATTAATTAATATACCCATAAACTAAGTATAGCCAGTCAGTTAATATAGCCATACAGTATATATAACCAATCAGTTAATATACCCATGCAGTATATATAGCCAGTCAATTATACACCCATACAGTATATATAGCCAATCAATTAATATACCCATACAGTATGTATATCCAATCAGTTAATATACCCATACAGTATATATAGCCAATCACTTACTACCCATACAGTATGTATAGCCAATCAGTTAATATACCCATACAGTATATATAGCCAGTCACTTACTACCCATACAGTATATATAGCCAATCAATTAATATACCCACACAGTATATATAGCCAATCAGTTAATATACCCATACAGTATATATAGCCAATCAGTTAATATACCCATACAGTATATATAGCCAGTCAGTTAATATACCCATGCAGTATATATAGTCAGTCAAATAATATACCCAATACAGTATATATAGCCAATCAATTAACATACCCATACAGTATATATATAGCCAGTCACTTACTACCCATACAGTATATATAGCCAGTCAAATAATATACCCAATACAGTAAATCAAGCCAGTCAAATAATACACCAATACAGTATGTATAGCCAATCAATTAATATACCCATACAGTATGTATAGCCAATCAATTAATATACCAATAAAGTATGTATAGCCAATCAATTAATATACCCATAAAGTATGTATAGCCAATTAATTAATAACCATACAGTATATATAGCCAATCAATATACCCATACAGTATATATATAGCCAATCAATTAATACAACCATACAGTATATATAGCCAATCAGTTAATATACCCATACAGTATGTATAGCCAGTCAATTAATATACCCATACAGTATGTATATCCAGTCAATTAATATACCCATACAGTATGTATATCCAATCAGTTAATATACCCATATAGTATATATAGCCAATCATTAATATACCCATACAGTATATATAGCCAATCAGTTAATATACAAATACAGTATATATAGCCAATCAATTAATATACCCATACAGTATATATAGCCAATCAGTTAATATACCCATACAGTATATATAGCCAATCAATTAATATCCATACAGTATATATAGCCAATCAATATACCCATACAGTATATATATCCAGTCAATTAATATACCCATACAGTATATATAGCCAATCAATTAGTATACCCATACAGTATGTATAGCCAATCAGTTAATATACCCATACAGTATGTATAGCCAATTAATATACCCATACAGTATGTATAGCCAATCAGTTAATATACCCATACAGTATGTATAGCCAATCAGTTAATATACCCATACAGTATATATAGCCTATCAATGAATACACCCATACAGTATATATAGCCAATCATTAATACAACCACAGTATGTATAGCCAATCAGTTAAAATACCCATACAGTATATATAGCCAATTAATTAATACCCATACAGTATGTATAGCCTATCAATTATACAACCATACAGTATATATAGCCAATCAATTAATATATTAATACAGTATATATGGCAAATCAGTTCATATACCCATACAGTATATTTAACCAATCAGTTAATATACCCATACAGTATATATAGCCAATAATTGTATATAATTGCCTTACTTTCTATAAGACCCAGAAAAAAAAACATCTACAAATGGGCTGGTAAGATATATACAACAATTTATTTTTAATTTTATAACTTTGACATATAAAAGTGCTGTGAAAAATATCACTTTAAAATACAAATTGTTACAAATAACATAACAATCCTGCAATGAAATCAGTTGTCTGCACGTATCGTATCAACATAGCAAACAAAGCAATTAAAATAGCACTGTCACCTTAACATATTTGTTTCTTCTTAAAAGCATTAAAACTGCTTATACATTGTATTAATTATTCTCTCCAGTTCCTCCCTCCTAAGATATTTGCATTGTTTGTGTTGCAGCTCAATATCCTAATTTAGGACACATTGTGCCTGAGAAGGGTCGGATCTAAGTGCAAAATAACTCCGAGCAAAGATTACCGTATATTTGTGTGCAAAAACGGTGTCACCAATTATTAAAAGCAGATAGTTATAATTCACAAGCCAATGTTTTGCAGAACACGGAGTATCTCAGGAATAACTTACGGTGAAAGACTTTAGACTAGCTTTAGATCTTTAAAACGTATAATATTTAAAGGCACACTGACAGATCAATATAAATTAGCAGCAAATATCATATCTGTTGTTAAGCCTTCTATAACAGGACCAATTGGAAATATTACAACTCTAATTGAATGCACTTTCAGCATAAATAGTATTAGGCAATCCCTCCTATGGTATCAGAACAAGCTGCATACAATGTGCGGTATTCAATTAAAATATCAAAGTGTTATCTGTTTATGTGCTAAAGTTAACTTGCATTGTAGTCATTTTAAAATACTGAGAAAACATTTGTATTATTTGTATCGTATTACAACTGTGACTGCGAGATTGGTTTTAGATCTTGGGAGCTTTGAATTCCTCCTATTTTTACAGACACATGGCCAATGCTATATAAATGGAGTTATTAAACTTTCTATGTAAAAAACATTAAAACTATCCTTGCCCGCTCTTTCAACAAATGAATATGTCATGAATCTTTGTGCATGCTATTCCTGCCTCTTTAGTACTGATAAACTATTCATGTTACCATATAAAAATATTTGAAATTAAGTAGATGAAGGTGTCTGTATTCATTATATTACGGCAATGGTTACAAGACAAAATACTTGTTTAGATTCAGAGATCTCTGAGGTCTTCATATAAAGGCACAGTGAAAATTCAGTGTAATTTATTGCAAATATATAATGGATTACTATACCATAATGATGTCTAAAAGCAGTCTTACAACGAACTTTCAATTAAAAAAGATATTAAAAGGGACATTGTGCAAATCACAAGAATTGCTTAATTTTGATCTATAGGTAATAAGCATATTATCAACTGAACATTAAAAAAGGAAACTTTCTTACAGAAAAATGGCATTGAAGTTTGTAATTTTCATGTGTCAATCAGTCTTTCCCGAGCATGCATACACCCCAAGGTTTAATCAGCCTATTTAATCTAGATATTTCCCTAGGGTCTGAACATGCTCATTTTTTTTAAATTTCACATGGTTTTATAATAAGAAAAATTCTAAGCACCAGAGGATAATTAGTACTTGTTATAAAAATCACTGCATTACATGTCAATACATCAGTCCAAGCTTAGTGGGTGGATCTGAAAGACTGGTATAAATGGCAAATGTCACTATGTTTTCTGTAAGAAATGCATTTTGTTTGCATTTGATTGGTAATTATACCAATGGTGGAACCTCTACTGTATTCCTTTATATAATTGTTCTCATGGTCATAGACCAAGATACCTATAGTTTTCTGTTTTTAATTAAAAATACCAAAAGAAGATCTCGTGTATACTGAAATTGGCTTGTGGTATCAATAATGCCACATTCAAACTAACAGAAGAATGATGTGCAAAGATGTTCATTGGAGGCTTTCAAATGTTGGCAAAACATGCTCTGATCAACATACTTAACTACATTTCTATATACACATACATACATTAATAAATAATATTACAATTTACTAGTCACTTTTTAGCATCTTGCTAGACACGCGTCTAGATGGTCATTGATTTTAGACGCATAAACCTGACTTTGACACGCAGGACAATTTACTTTTGCGCTTTGGCTAATAGCGATTGAGCTATTCGATCCTGTATCCCTGTTAAATATATTTGGCAGTGGTCCTTTAGTTGTACTATTACTCCCTGACTTTTTTACAAAAAAGTTCTCAGGCTTTTTATCATCCATTCGAGGTTTTTTATAAGGCTGACCATAATCTTGTCCACTGCTTGATCCCTGAGAACTGGAAGAAATTGTTTGTGATGAACTTGGTCTTCCAAATTGTCCAGTGCTTGATCCCTGAGAACTGGAAGAAATGGACTGTGATGAACTTGGCCTTTTAAATTGCCCACTGCTTGATCCCTGAGAACTGGAAGAAATGGACTGTGATGAACTTGGTCTTCCAAATTGCCCACTGCTTGATCCCTGAGAACTGGAAGAAATGGACTGTGATGAACTTGGTCTTCCAAATTGCCCACTGCTTGATCCCTGAGAACTGGAAGAAATTGTTTGTGATGAACTTGGTCTTCCAAATTGCCCACTGCTTGATCCCTGAGAACTGGAAGAAATGGACTGTGATGAACTTGGCCTTTTAAATTGCCCACTGCTTGATCCCTGAGAACTGGAAGAAATGGACTGTGATGAACTTGACCTTTTAAATTGCCCACTGCTTGATCCCTGAGAAATTGTTGGAAACAAATTTGATCTTCCATATAGTCCAGCGCCTAATCCCCGAGAGTTGGAAGATTTTGTCTGTGATGAACTTGGTCTTCCAAATTGTCCATTAATTGATCCCTGAGAAGTGGAAGAAATGGACTGTGATGAACTGGGCCTCTCAAATTCCTCAATGCTTGAGCCCTGAGAAATGGAAGAAATTGTCGCAGATGAACTTGGTCTTCCAAATTGTCCAGTGCTTGATCCCTGAGAACTGGAAGAAATGGACTGTGATGAACTGGGCCTCTCAAATTCCTCAATGCTTGAGCCCTGAGAAATGGAAGAAATTGGCAGAGATGAACATGGCCTTTTAAATTGCCCACTGCTTGATCCCGGAGAAATTGTTGGAAACAAATGTGATCTTCCATATAGTCCAGCGCCTAATCCCCGAGAGTTGGAAGATTTTGTCTGTGATGAACTTGGTGCTCCAAATGATATTTTCTTCTGTATCATATTAACTGAAGGGAACTCACGCTTACTACCCTTGGATGGGCTCTTGCATGTAGATGCATTATTGCGGTTATTTGGAAGCTTTATTGGGGATCCATCAATATTTATGAACATTTTGGTGTTAGCAACAGATATTTTAGGCACATTATGCTTTTTTGAATCCAAACTGTTGTTGCCAAATGTTCTGATGGGAAAAATCTTTTTAGGGTCCTGGATCACATTGTTTGGAGGACTGTGTTGGACAGGCTTGGCTGTTTCAGATAAAGGAGATGAAGTTATAGGTGATTTGGATTCAACAAGTTTATAGCCCACCCCACTAAAGGGGACAATGGTATGGATGTCTAGTCCTTGACTTTTACCTGCATGAGATGAAAAAATGAATTATAGTTAAAACTTTCAATTTTAAAATACGTAATCACTTGCTAGGTACTTATCTCATTTCTATCTTTTAAAGTAAATTTTATTTGGATAGATGAGCACAAGAGTTATTATTGATAAAGAAAATTTGTAATGCCATTAAGGCCTTCCAATTTTTTCTGTTGTTATTATTGGATTCTTCCTCGTTCTTATCCCCTGTACAGCGCTATGGAATATGTTGGCAAATAGGAGCTAATAATAATAATTTAACATGTATGAAAAAAAAGGAACAAAATGAGAAATGTATATGCCTTTTCATAACAAAATTTGCTATAATAAAATAATCCTAAAGATTACTACTAATAATATAAAGGTAACTAATACATATGATCAATAGTGGTTGAATTGAGAAAACAAACAAATCAAAGTCACTCATATTATATCCCTTAGAGACCATTAGATATATTTTTGAGTACAGATGAGTGGTTCAATAAATGTAATATACTTACTGTACAAGCACACAAATAATATATACAGTGTTTTGTAATCGATTTCCTAGGACTAAAGTATATATGTATATCTGATAATAGACTTTACATAGTAACAGAGGTTGACAAAAGACTTCTCATTCAATCTTTTTAGATATCCTCTGATCTTTTATGAAAATAAAAATCCCACAGAAACCTTGCTGACGGAATCAATATAGAAAATAAGAATCTTCTTGAATCCAAACATTGATTTTATCTGACATAACCTCACTTTTTATTCAAAAATATATCCAACACATTTTTAGAGTACTCTATTGAATCTGCTGTCACAACCTCCTTTGGTAGTAAATTCCACAATCTTACTGCCCTTAATGTGAAGGATCCTTATCTTTTAAGTGATTTTTTTTCCTCTAATTCCAACGTTAATTTGAGAAAGTCTAATATTGACCCTGGATTTACTTATAAGTATATCCATTACTACCTTATATATTAGGTAGGCATTCATCAAGCTCAATCACTCCACTTAGGACTTCTTTTGTCTTTCCCAAAACTTTTTCCATCTATACAATGCCCTATTTGTTGTGATGTCTAAAAACGTACTCCAAATTAATTTTTACCGGGGATTTATTTACTGTCAGAATTATATTTGCTTCCCCTCCCTTCAGTATCACTTCTAATGTATGCTAATATTTTACTTGCCTTTGCAGCTGCTGCCTGGCATAGAGTACTGTTGTCCACAAGCACTCCTAAATAACTTTCTATTTCTGATAATAATAGATTTTTTCAAAATGCTTATTTTTTGTTTCCAGATTACATAATTTTACATTTATCTCCTTAAATCTCACCTGCCATTTAGCTGCCAATTTTTCTAGTCTATACAAATCCCTTTGCAGGGAAAGTACATCTTGGCCTTTAGTATGGCATGTTATTGCGTATACCATCTATATATAAAGTGACTGCTTTAACATATTATACAAGTTTATTAAAACACAATCATTTCCAAGATAATACAGAGAAATTTCACTACCTTTCATTTCAGGCTCTTTGTTAACTTGAGGCTTGACAGATGCACCCTTTCTTTTTCCTTTCTTAGAATAGTTTTCTGGCTCCTTGACCTTTACAAAAGTGCCTCCACATGTCCGCTGATGTTCAGACCACCAAGGGTCAAGAGATGATGGTGCCCGGTTCATTGCACGTTTCACATACCCAAAATATGGTTTTCTCTTTTGACAGGGTCCATTACAAAGCCACCAGTGCTTTCTGTACTCATCTACTTCACCATGGAAGCTGTGATATACCTAAAAGAATCAGAAAAACATGCCCATCAGCCAATAAGCAGTAACATACCTGTCTGACGACAAGACCTATATACTACAATATGCTCTGTTCACTTGCTGCTAGTTTTAAAAAGTAAAAAAAAAGTTTCCACTTATTGTTTTGTTTTCATGCCAAAAACAACTTTTGTAATATCTAAAACATGCTCTTTTAATTATATAAAAATTGGATTCCATGTGCTTTTAGATTAAATTAAGTTTTAAAAATGTTAAAAACAGCATACAACATCATGTCTCTCCCTGATCAGCGCTCTCTACCACCGCCTCCTCTTTTCCAACTTTCGATGATAATTCTTCAGAAAAGCAAACTGCTAATTAGTGACTGCAGTAAAAGAGTTGATTTATGATGTGTTTCTGTGCTAAAGACTCAAGTGGGACCGGTAGTTAGTTCTCAGCCCCTCCACATCACTCTTTCCTAACCCCCCCTCTTTCTTATGCCCTTCTCTTGTACTCCCTACCTGTGATTTCCCACCTCTCTCTCCCTGTGAGTAAAACAGGTGGTACTACAAGGGTTGAAAAGTTATTTTATTTACTTCCTATACAAAGTGATTTTGGAACTAAAGCAGGATCTCCTTCTGACTAATTAATGGGGATATATCAGGCAAAGCACCAGTCAAGTTACTGTATGGACATCTATTAGAAACATCTGCAACATCTGTGTCTCCCTCTACTGGCTAAACATGATATAGCTACAAAAATTCACAAGGAATTCTGGATTTTGATAACAAATGTAAATTGATTTTTTCCCACACCAGTAAATTTCCAGCATAACAAAACCATTTGTTATTTATTTAAAGCTGTTCTATTAAATGCATCATAGCCAACTCTTAACCTCAGTGTCATTTTAAAGGGCCAATGTAGGGCTCATACAATAGTTTTTTTTAAACTAATTATCAATAAAATCAGCACATCAAGAAAAAAAATAAATGCAGCTTTTAAAGTCTGTTTACAGGACAACTAATAAGGAGTCATATTGAATAGTCCTCTTGGGCATATCTTCTCCAACCCCATCAACATCTGATAAAAAGGTGGAGAAAAACAGATCTAATGAATTACAACACTAAACTTTCCATTTAAATGTAAAAAACATTTTTCTTCAAATGTGAATACTATTGCTAGCCAGTTTTTAATGTATTGTACGAGCACTCATGTGTTCTGTACTTGGGAATTTGAATAAAGAAGCAAATTCAGCTGTACGGCACTTCCTAGGAGTGCCCGGCACACTAGATTCTTGCTTAATATACAATATACAAGACCCACCAGACAGGTCATGATTTTGGTTTAACACAGTCTGAATTGAGATAAGATAATTAGAGTCTGTTGAATATGAATTGTTCCTTCTGTGTTCACACAGTGCCAAAATCATGGCCTGTCTGTTGGGTCTTGAGGAGAGGTTTGGGAACCGCTGCACTAGAGGAAATGTGAATCCAAAGGAAACAAACAGAAAGAGAGAGGCACATCTGGGGATAGACATCACTTAATACTGTTTCCTACTGATTAATGCCCACACAGGTTGCAGTCACTTTTTGCCCATCAGAGGACATTTTCCTGAAGCATATCAGTCTGTACCCCACCCAAACATTAGGCCAGAAATGCAATGACAGGTCTCAGGAACACTGAAAAGGAGGTCTGTGGTTGCTGTTTCTCTTTTGCGGAGAAGACTTTCCTGGCATTTTTGGTTCTACACCTGACTTTCAGGAACAGACTGATGTGTCATTACAGAGGAGAAACTTTCTGAAGCAGAAGTGAGCAAAGAGAGACTACAACTTGAATGGCTAGGAGCATCAGGAATACATGTAAAAATGCGTGTATATATATATATATATATATATATATATATATATATATATATATATATATGAATAGGAGTAAAATACAAACCACTTACTGAAATCTTCGCACCAGTCAAGCCATTGATACGGTTCATGTGTTTGCAAAATTCTGGGCCATGAGAGTCATGATCTTTATTGTTGTGTGTCACAAACAGAAGTGCGTGAATCATCTCATGAAGCAGAGTCTGTGAATATAAAATAATGGGTTACCTACTACACAGTTAATAGGGAAGCGTTTTATTTAATTTTGAACATTTGGACAAATAGCAGCATGGGTTAAATAATATTTTGAAAATTACATGGGCTCTTTTTGCAATTTATCACTAATATAGCTGTCGTACTGTGAGTTTGTGTGTAACGCTCGTAAAGTTGTGGGTTGCACATGCGCAATGGGCGCCAAATGTTGCGAGTTGTGCATGCGCATAGCAAGGCTCACAATGAGCACCTGAGAGAGGAGAGAACAGGGAGAGGACACAGGAAGGAAGTTGAGGGAGATATTGCGTGCTGGGGAGGAGAGACAAAAGAGGGGAGAGACAAAAGAGGGGAGAGACAAAAGAGGGGAGAGACAAAAAAAAAAAAACTTACATGCTTATTTGCAAATGTAAATATTTTATTAATAAGTGCTTAAAAGGTATAAGTAATGTTTCCTGATAAACAGCTACTGTTTAATAGAATAATATGTAGTATATTAAAAATTTGAATGTACTTACATACTTATATGTTAGATACTGATATGTGGATGTGCACACCCCTAGGAAGCTTACATAAAGTGTACCCTGCAGGGTACAGTGTGTGACCTCTAAAGGAAATGATGGTTGCTGGGGTCACAGCTGAAATTGCCCATAAGCAATGGAGGTGTCAAAATAATCATTAGAGGTATTTTTAGATATTAATAAAAATTAAATGTTTTATGTGATATGCTGCATACATATAGGCTGCTTTTTGCCTATAGAGTGCAGAAATGTATTCATCCATGAAACTTTAACCCTTAGATTGTAAGTTTGCGAGTTTTCAATCTTGTGTCAGGCCTTGGAAACAAGCTCTATGTACATTTGATTTTATGCTCAAAAACAGGGCCCTCCATTCTTTACAAGGTGTTTAATTTGTTTTCTGCTATGTACTCAACCCCTGTACAGCGCTACGGAATATGTTGGCGCGATATAAATAAAGATAATAATAATAATAATAATAATAATAAAACTTTCATGTCCCTTTAAGAACTGCTCATATTAATTCCCTTGTACATGTAATCATGAAATAGAACATACGGAAATCCCCTAAGTGCAGATGCCAATCTGCAAAGAAAAATCTGATGAATTGGTAAAGCTTAACACCTACAACATAAAATAAAAAACATGTGCCCGTGCCTGAAATCACCATGTCAAACTAAATTAGACACTGGTTCCAAACAAGGAAAGGAATATGGAAAAGCTGAGCAGTATTGAGAACAATGCACTCATCTAAATGTGTTATGAGTTTAGTTCTCAACAACAAATTATTTAGTTAATGGTGGGTAAAAAAGAGTGAGAGAAGCCCTCCATTGTACAGGGTACAGCAAAGCAAGTTGTATTATGTATGTGTATATTTGCATGCCTAAAAATAATTTAATATACTTTTCTCAGAATTCTTAGAAATATTTATTGCACTGCACCCTGGGAAACTGTGCAGAGACATGCAAATGAGTACACACTGCATGTACACCTCTTAGTTCAATACCATTTTAGACGTGGCTTCTTTAGTACTATTTTTATTTTCTTTAGTCTGTACAGTTTCTCTCACTTTTGCCCACGATAAGCTAAATGAAAACAGTTCTCACAAAATCTACATGAGTTCGGAGCCAGTCTCAAACAGATGAGATCCAAAATATCCAACCGGCACTATCGGTGGGTATTTATCATAAATCGTACAAATCCATCCTGAGATCTATCCTATTATGGTGGATGTTTTGGTCAGCCACTGCAGTGTGGCCACCAACCTCTAGATGGCGCTGCTGATATTTTGCAGCGTTGCCGATATGCGAGAAAAGTTCTAAGCTTATAATGTTAAGCTAACCCTCACCCCAACCTAACAATTTATCTAAGCCTTGACTCTATGATATGGCACTGGAATATCGGCGCCGCCATCTAGCGGATGCTCACCACCACGGAATGCTGCCTGTGGTGCGCTACCTTAAGAGGATAGGTCCCCATCCTGTGCTGAAAGTAAAGCTGTGTTATGACAGCAGACATAAAGGCCATTTTTAAAACATAATGGATTAAAGAGTGAAAATGCATTGAAGGTACATTGGCATTACCCGCCCAGTCTCCCAGAGTGCAGTGCAAACTCCATTTCTTGAGATTCTGAGCAAGAAATAAGTGTATTAACTTTTTGTTAGGAAAGCACATGTACATAAACATGTGCTTTTTTGTTGTAAATTACATACACTTTCATTGAGATTTTGTAGATATGTAGCTAGTTCTTAAACTCTCTCTGTTAACTATGTAAAAACATGTTACCTCAACAAGATCTTTTCTTGGTCTTAATTTAAGGAGTGGTTCACTAAGACGTACAGAACATAAGCCACCTCTTCCTTCGTAACTGCACACTCCAGCACATCTAAGAAAAAGAAAAAAACAATTTATTATATAATATCACTGTCCAGGGTTATTGTAGGGTTTCCAAAAAGTTGATTAAAACAAGGAAAAACAAAAATACATAATAAATACACACATAAAAAACATATAACAGCTGCCTTGTGTTCACTTAGAGAATGATAAAATGGATAGTCTTCATAACTTAAGTATTAAAGAAGCATAAAACAACCATTCAAAGTTATTCTAAATGTTAAAAAAATGATGACAAAACTGTATAGTGTTTTATTTATTCAAAAAAAAAAAAACTTTAATCTACAAAAGAAAAATCACAAAATAAAAAAAAACAGCATTCAACTCTCTTCCTACTATATCCCCTACGCTGACGTGGGAATCGCTGTTTTTGTTCTGCTTCTACAGGTTGGAGGAAACTTGAATGCAGTGGATGCAGTCAGCTGCTACAGTGTAAATGTGGCAATTCAAAATGCCAGTGCTGACAAATAGGACTAATGGGAATATCAGTTTACAAGAAAACACTTATTCAGGAAAGCTCCAAGTAGCTAAAAAATGCCAAGTAAAACTAGAAAAGATAACGCAAGGGGCTAGTTTTTTTTTTATAACTGTCCCTAATTCCCCTTGTAAGTGAGGTAGATGACTATACCCGGTATTTAGAGGGAGGAAGCAGATCACAGAGTACATAAAGTCTTCTCCCTCACCCTACAACCCAGGCTGTCAGGGCTCCTCTGGTTATATCACATGACCTCCCATTAGACACTAGGGATAGGGTTACCAACCAAATGTACAAGGTAGGTGAAGTGGGTGCCATGCTAAAAATTAGAAAAAGCCTACATGCAAGCGGATACCCTTCTCCTCCATCTTCATAAAGACTTATTAGTGTCACTTTCAGTCACCCGTGTAAATAATATTGCACTAGGTGGGGCGGCCAAGATTTTAGTCAATGTAGAACAAGATTTTTGTAAATTTCCTGGGTTTAGGGTAGTGGCAGATGATAAGCTTTACACTAATACATTGACTAAAACCTACTGATGGCCAGGAAACAGGAAAGATCCCTAAAGATAACAAAACAAGCGCTATGTCAGTTGAGTATTATTAAACAATTGAACTTTCTTACAGTAAACAAGGCTATTTTGAGCTGTGATTCAGCCTTTTTGATCCACACAAAATCTAAGATTCATATATTTTGTTAACAAAAGATCATTACCATTAATTACCCATCAGTCTGAGGCTCTGGCTAAATCATCTTCTATGCAGTTAATTGCACAAAAAAAGCAACTAGGTTTGCTCAATGTGCATGTGACTGCACTGAAGACAGTGGACCCAATGATACTTTATTAGTAATTAATGGCATACAGGTATTAATAATGGTTTAGGAGGTCTGACAGCTCAAAATGGCAAACTTCAGTAGCTTGCTTCAGAAAATGGCATTTTGTACATGAGTACTTGTTAATGCCTATAGATGTAAATGACACCACATATATATATAACCTCTCAGTGTCATATAATGAGGACACTGCTGCCTGTATAAAGAAGTGGATAATAACAAAACACAATGGTGGTGTGTAATGGGGATGATATAGGAGTGACTCTGTCCTAGTAATAAGTAGTGTATAGTGTCTCCTCACACACACATTCCTGTCACATAACTCACAGGGTCATCCTCGGGCTCCACTTCACCTCCACACCCGACAGCTTCCCCCAGAAGAACATATCATTGAACTGCAGGAACAGAGCCCTGATGTCCGGAATGGGGTCTATGAGCTCCCAGGACGGATCCACCACCGACATCTCCGTGGGCCTGGCTGGCAGGGCCTGGCACACGTTAGCGGGGGTCGGCACCGGCCAGGGTGTGTCATCCTCCTGGCGGTCATACTGCTCCTGTAACTGGAGAGCCAGCAGATAGTCCGAGTCCATCGTAACCGCCAGCTCCAGTCTAGTCTGACTGAGGAACTGCGCATGCGCTGAACGCTCTAACCAGAGCACAGAACGACAAGACTTCCTTGTGACGTCAGCAGCTTAGTGACGGAAGCGGAATTGAATGTAAACACTCGAGTTGTGTAAGGAAACAGAACATAACAGAACACATGGCCGTTATAAAGTGACAGATTTCATATATTGAGTAGTATAAGAATAATAAACAACCTGTCAAAGGTATTCTAAATGTACAAAATATACTCAATATCCTGTGTATCCCTGTAGTTTATATTCACGTCACATATAACCATGCAATTTATATACCCACTAGCGAATTGCCCGTCAAAAAATGACGGCAATGAAATTGTAAGGTAGCTAAATTAGTAAATGAATATAGTGTACCTATTTTGAAGCATTGTGATGAAGAGCTGGCAATCTGTGTTGATGTTGCTGCAGCATTAGTGGTGTGGAGCTGCTGTATAAGCATGCTGAATGTGTGCAGTGTAACACTGTGCGTGCGCGAGACCAAACCGTTAGCGTAGTCGTGTACTTCCGCATTGGTGTAAAATGGCGAGTAATGTGTGGTATAGGTCTGTATCGGAATATCCGTAGGTGTTTTGTGGTGTTTTGCGAGTTTAGAGTGCTGTAGCCTCGTTTTCGTTTTGTTCGGCGGCCATTTTTTCTCTCGCTTAGATTTTTTTTTAGTCTCTAAACTGTTTTATTTCGAGTAAAATCGAGGTGTAAGTTGCATTTTTGAGGTCCTGGGTGCTCCCTTTTGGTGTAGGTAAGTTTTTTATGTATGTGCTGTGTGTATGTATTGTGTTTTAAATGTTTGTATGTCGGCGTGTTGCGTCCGATGTTTGCGAGGTCGTAATGTGTGGTAACGTGTTTCGTACGTTGTTTGCGTTCCTCGTAAAATTTAGCGAGTGTCGTAATTTGTGTGTCGTGTTTTTTGAGTAGCGACGTGAATTTTGCGAGGGTTTGAGGCCCTTGCCCAGTGACCTCGCCAGCAACTGAGTCCCTCGCTTCGCGAGGGGCCTCAGTTGCTGGCATGGAGCGCCTTCGGCGCTCCATGCCAGCAACTGAGGCCCTTGCCCAGTGACCTCGCCAGCAACTGAGGCCCTCGCTTCGCGAGGGGCCTCAGTTGCTGACATGGAGCGCCTTCGGCGCTCCATGCCAGCAACTGAGGCCCGTGCCCAGTGACCTCGCCAGCAACTGAGGCCCTCGCTTCGCGAGGGGCCTCAGTTGCTGGCATGGAGCGCCTTCGGCGCTCCATGCCAGCAACTGAGGCCCTTGCCCAGTGACCTCGCTACGCGAGGGCCGCAGCTCGCTGCGCGAGCCGCGGCCCTCGCTTCGCGAGGCCCGCGGCTCGCTACGCGAGTGCCGCGGCTCGCTTCGCGAGGGCCGCGGGCTCGCTACGCGAGCCCGCAAGCGTGAGCAACGACTCGTACGCTCACAACTATATATGTGATACAGTGTATATAGCCAGTCACTTACTAGCCGTACAGTATATATAGCCAATCACTTACTACCCATACAGTATATATAGCCAGTCACTTACTACCCATACAGTATATATAGCCAATCACTTACTACCCAATACAGTGTATATAGCCAGTCACTTACTGCCCATACAGTATATATAGCCAATCACTACCCATACAGTATATATAGCCAGTCACTTACTGCCCATACAGTATGTATAGCCAATCACTTACTACCCAATACAGTGTATATAGCCAGTCACTTACTACCCGTACAGTATATATAGCCAATCACTTACTATCCATACAGTATATATAGCCAATCACTTCATACCCATACAGTATATATAGCCAACCACTTACTAGCCGTACAGTATATATAGCCAATCACTTCATACCCATACAGTATATATAGCCAATCACTTACTACTCATACAGTATATATAGCCAATCACTTACTACTCATACAGTATATATAGCCAATCACTTACTACCCTTACAGTATATATAGCCAATCACTTACTACCCTTACAGTATATATAGCCAATCACTTACTACTCATACAGTATATATAGCCAATCACTTACTACTCATACAGTATATATAGCCAATCACTTACTACCCTTACAGTATATATAGCCAATCACTTACTACCCGTACAGTATATATAGCCAATCACTTCATACCCATACATTATATATAGCCAATCACTTACTACTCATACAGTACATATAGCCAATCACTTACTACCCATACAGTATATATAGCCAATCACTTACTACCCTTACAGTATATATAGCCAATCACTTACTACCCGTACAGTATATATAGCCAATCACTTACTACCCATACAGTATATATAGCCAATCACTTACTACCCATACAGTATATATAGCCAATCAGTTACTACCCGTACAGTATGTATAGCCAATCACTTACTACCCATACAGTATATATAGCCAATCAATTACTACCCATACAGTATGTATAGCCAAATACTTACTACCCATACAGTATATATAGCCAGTCAGTTACTACCCATACAGTATATATAGCCAATCAGTAAATATACCCATACAGTATATATAGCCAGTCAGTTACTACCCATACAGTATATATAGCCAATCAGTAAATATACCCATACAGTATATATAGCCAGTCAGTTACTACCCATACAGTATATATAGCCAATCAGTAAATATACCCATACAGTATATATAGCCAATCACTTACTACCCATACAGTATATATAGCCAATCAGTTACTACCCGTACAGTATGTATAGCCAATCACTTACTACCCATACAGTATATATAGCCAATCAATTACTACCCATACAGTATGTATAGCCAATCACTTACTACCCATACAGTATATATAGCCAATCAGTTACTACCCATACAGTATGTATAGCCAATCACTTACTACCCATACAGTATATATAGCCAATCAATTACTACCCATACAGTATGTATAGCCAATCACTTACTACCCAATACAGTATATATAGCCAATCACTTACTACCCATACAGTATGTATAGCCGGTCACTTACTACCCATACAGTATATATAGCCAATCACTTACTACCCATACAGTATATATAGCCAATCAATTACTACCCATACAGTATATATAGCCAATCAATTACTACCCATACAGTATGTATAGCCAATCACTTACTACCCAATACAGTATATATAGCCAATCACTTACTACCCATACAGTATGTATAGCCAGTCACTTACTACCCATACAGTATATATAGCCGGTCACTTACTACCCGTACAGTATATATAGCCAATCAGTTACTACCCGTACAGTATGTATAGCCAATCACTTACTACCCGTACAGTATATATAGCCAATCAATTACTACCCATACAGTATGTATAGCCAATCACTTACTACCCATACAGTATATATAGCCAGTACAATTAATATACCCATACAGTATATATAGCCAATCAGTTAATATACCCATGCAGTATATATAGCCAATCAGTTAATATACCCATGTAGTATATATAGCCAATCAGTTAATAAACCCATCACATATTATAATTGTCTAACTACGATTCGTCGTCACGCTGCGTTACGTAGTGCGTACGACAGCGATGAGCGCCGCAGGCGCTCTTCGCCCGGCGAGCCTCGCACAGCAAGGCGAGCCGTTAAATCGTAGCACTTTGGCAATGAGCGCCGCAGGCACTTATTGCAGGCGAGCCTCGCGTAGCAAGGCGAGCCGTTATGTTAAAACGTAGCACTTTGGCAATGAGCGCCACAGGCGCTCATTGCAGGCGAGCCTCGCGTAGCGAGCCGTTAAACCGTAGCACTTAGAAAAAAAATACGAGATAAAAAAAATTACGAGATAAGCGGCGGAACCAAAACACAAAAAAAACCACTAAATACACACAAAAAAATAAAATAAAGGTCACTTACAGCATGGGGAACCAGGCAGGACATCTGGAAGTGAGTTGGAACTGCAATTTAGATAGATTTAGCCGAGTTACAAAGATCGAAATTCGTCTAAGCGAGAACAAAATGGCCGCCGAAAAAAATGAAAACGAGGCTATACTACTACGAACTGCATAAAACACAGCCACAGACGTATGTGTTTGAAACACAACGAGATAAAGGATGCGGATTAACCGCGCAATGAGTAAAAAGACAGTAGCGAGTACATTTTACGAAACCCAATTACAGATTTACTCATTAACACAGATTTATCGCCTTTGTCTCGTGCAACATCGGATTTCCCGCCTAAACCAACGCATTTGATGAAATATAAGTTGCAAGTTACAAAAAAAAAAAAAAAAAAAAAAAAATGTCTTTTAAGAAAAAAAAAAAGGGACAAATGTAGCGTCATGTTGTGTGGCAAACAAATTTCACAACATTAAATTTTTATTGACCATCATTTGATTGTTTTACCATATTTACTGTTAAACCGTAGTACTTTGGCAATGAGTGCCGCAGAAAAAATGCTGGACGAACAAAACAAAAACGAAGCTACAGCACTATAACCACGGAAAACACGTACCGATAATCCGCTAAGACGCATACCACACATTATCCGCCATTTTAGGATAATGCGGAAGTACACAGCTACGTTAACGGTTTTGGATCGCGCACACACACTATTACACTGCACACATTCAGCACGCTTACACAGCACCTCCACACCACTAATGCTGCAGCAACATCAACACAGATTGCCAGCTCTTCAACACAATGCTTAAAAATACGTATATTCATTTATTAATTTGAATTCTATATTTCAGTAGTACACAGAAAACAACATTAGCTACCTTACAATTCCATATATATATTAATAACTAAACAACCTTTAAAACATACACATCTGATTGCCGTCATTTTTTGACGGGCAATACGCTAGTACAGTATATATAGCCAGTCAGTTAATATACCCATACAGTATATATAGCCAGTCAATTAATATACCAATACAGTATATATAACCAATCAGTTAATATACCAATACAGTATATATAGCCAATCAGTTAATAAACCCATACAGTATATATAGCCAGTCAATTAATATACCCATGCAGTATATATAACCAATCAGTTAATATACCCATACATTATATACAGCCAATCAATTAACACAAACATACAGTATATATAGACAATTAATTAATACAACCATACAGTATAGATGGCCAGTCAATATATCCATACAGTGTATATAGACAAATCATGGTGCACTGGAGAAGGAACTGGCATCCCACTCCAGTATCTTTGCCAAGAAAATCATATGAAGGACAACCAGAAACAGATGTACCTGGTCTCTTGTTTCCATATGGTCACTGAGAGTCGGATACAGCTGAAGGGCTGACCAACAATAACAACATCTAATATAGTCTTACTGTTTTTATAGCCATACACTACATTCATACAGTTTCTATGGCCATGCAATATATGTAGCCAAGTATATTATGACTTGGCCAGGTATAGAAGGTGATACGTATAGTGATGAGATGTAAAATTGTGTGTCATCTGAATACAAGAAGTACCTCAACTGTCAGAGGTAGAGGACTGGAAGAAGTGCTAGAGGGATAGGATGTGAACCAAGAGAGGGCCATATTAAAAATGCCAAAGGACTCAAATTTGAAGGAGAGGGTGTTTAAAAGTAACCGATATGTCAAGAAGAATTAGCAGATTAATAGCCCTTGAACTTGGCCTGTGTGATGCTTGGTGCATTATTGAGCAAGGAATTGCAGAAGCTGAAACAGAGAGTTGAAAGTTAATTCATTAAACGATTATAGGTAGGTGTGAAGATGCTGGATCTCTACTCAGCCGGTGGGGATAGAAGAACTGCTGGGGTCTAATATGGACTGGTCAGCTATTATCATTGCTTAAATACCCTTTAAAAAAGACTGTAAACTTACTTGCCTATTAAAGAATGATGTGGGAAAGGTGGATACATTTCATGTGGTTATGTTTATATGCAATGTGTAACCAGGGCCAGATTTACAGCCCCTGGGCAGTGAACTCAAAGGCGCCCCTGTGCACATGTAGTGTGCACTACCATATTTGGCTTAGTGAATGCTTACATACATCACACACACATTACATACATCACAGACACACACATCACATACAATACACAAACACATCAGATACACACACACGCATCACCTAAACATACATCACACACACATACATCACATATACTCACACATACATACACACACATCATCTACATTTATTTAGTTTATTAAAGGGCAGCTAGGCAGAATATAAAGTTACACTTCTCTTGAACTCCCAGGGTCAGGCTCCTGAAGCTCCTGCTCTTCATGGGCAGAAGCAGCACTGCTGAAGGAAATGGGAGGGCTAGGGGAGGAGCTATCTGGCAGCATCTTGCTGATGCAGTCTTGGGTACTCAGGGTAAAATGTCCCCCACTCACTTCCTGTGCCTGCAGACAGTGCTCTATTTAGTTCTAGGAAGTGAAAATGGGGCTCCTCTCTCAGAGGCTCGTCTGTAGACGAGTGCCTATGATGCCTAATGGATAATCCGGCCCCTGTGTGTAACTGTAACTTTTGGGGGATCAGAGGTAATAAGGTATAATAGTGTGCCCCAGGTAGGTCCAGCCTATGATGACCAGGTATGACTGGACCCTCTCCTACTCAGTGTCTCCAGCTCACACACAAGGCAAATGTCCTTGTCTGCCATTGTGTATATACCTAAGATGCCACTAATAAGCCAATCACGTTGAATAGGTATTGTTCTAGATACTTGACTTGGTGGCAACTGGCTACTCCTTAGGAAACCCTGTTTACTTATGTTCATTTTAGCATTGTTCTATTGTATGTGTTGGGGCATAAAGAGGAGTTCTCCTGTTCTCCATCAGCTGGCCCATGTGAGGGGATTAACAAAGGGGTTCAGATCAATGGGTAGGATTGGTCCTGCTGACCCTTTTCAAGCCCAACGAAGAAGTAAATCTCAACAGTAAGACATTCAAGTTCAGAGGCCAGTGTAAGTAGAGATAGATAGTTGGAGAAAAAGGTAAACAGATGGTTTCTTTCAAATGGCAGTGATTTGTGCATGTTTACATTATCAATAAAACATGCTCATTTGTAGTGAGAGATTGAAAATGTACATTAGGGTTGGGATATTGGGGTGTAGAGGGGGAGCAGTAATTGTACTGTCATAGAATAAGAAGGGCAAGTATTTATGTGGAAAGATGATAGAAGTGCAGATACTTATTCTGCTTCTGTGTGGATTGGACATCTGTGACGAATGGTCTTTATTGTTAGCAGGAAAAGATCTTTCCTATTGTCTATTTTCAATTTGAAATAGTTTGCAAGGTTTGTAAGTCCAGCTTTAATTGAACGATTAGAATTGTGTCCCTGGAGCAATTGTCTAGATGTAACAGGAGAGATATGGGTTCCCTGTTGGTCCAGTGGTTAGGATTTGGTGCTTTGACCACTGTGACCTGGGTTCGATTCCAGTCAGGGAACCAAAGGATCACACCATCCTTAAGCCTTGCAAGGTTGTGCCTGGTCAGAGTATCTCTGCCATGAATACTAAGAGGTGCAAGGTGGGTTGCAGTCCATGAGGTCACAGAGAGTTGGACATGACTGAATGATACAAACACAACCCGAGAGATAAACAGAGAGATGTAAACAGAGGCGAGGCCAGTTTTAAATTGCAGTACTGCGTTCCAGGAGCAGTTGTCTGGCTGTGATAAGGGAGCTGCAGTTATAGTTTCAGGTTAATGATGCAAGATGTAGAGACCAACTTTAATTGCAGGATTTCCATTAGTCATACTGAAAGCACTACTTACATTTTTTGTATCAGTAGCAAACGTTTCAGCATTCAAGGTAGAAGAGCAGTAGCCATTATTTTCCTTGCTTAGATGTTTTTCGATTTACTGAAAAAGCCAAATATGGCTCAAAATTGCTTGCAACCTCACTTCCAGGCTCTCCCCCTGAACTGTGTGTGAGTGTGTTACTTTTTTTTTTTAATTATTATTTTGCTGGTTTCTCAGATTTTTTGAGTTACGCGCTTGAAACTATTTTGTCTGTTAAATTAGCAAACTGCACCCCTTGCGATCAGCTGCAAAGTGCTAAATTTTTCGCCGGCTTTCGCGTCTATTGATATAAGTGCCTTCTGTGCTCATGTGTATGGTGTTTTTTATGTCCTACGTGCCTTCGGCGATCATTGCAGCCTAATTCCCTCAGGCCCAGAGGCTTGCATCGTTATCGGTCATCAACAGCTCGCCTGCTTCACAAGGCTTGGGGTATCGGTCGTCAACGGCTCGCCTCGCAGTTGCGGCCCTCGCTACGTGAGGGCTGCAATTATTTAACATTGCATGACCAATATCGCAACTGGACCAACACTGACAACTATATATGTGACTAGCTACGTGCCCATCAAAAATGACGGGAATACAATTGTAAGGCTGGCAATGCTGTTTGGCATCCAATGTAAGCACCTTCGGCACTCATCACGAGCACTGTCTCTCCTGCTGTCTACTTCCTCCCTTGTTTCTCATTTCCCCTCTCCTCTCCCTCCCTTGTGGCTCCTTTTCCCCTTCTCTCCTTCCCTTGTTTCTCATTTCCCCTTTCCTCTCCCTCCCTTGTGGCTCCTTTTCCCCTTCTCTCCTTCCCTTGTGGCTCCTTTTCCCCTTCTCTCCTTCCCTTGTGGCTCCTTTTCCCCTTCTCTCCTTCCCTTGTGGCTCCTTTTCCCTCCATGGTGAATCCTTCCCCTGTGATAAGGGAGACACAGTGGGCCTTGCGATGAGCGCCTATGGCACTAATTGCAGCCAGGTACTGGGGGTGTTGCGAGCCCTGGAGGCCTCGTGATGAGCGCCTCTGGCGCTCATTGCAGCCCCCATCGGTGTCGGTAACGCCAACTGCCCGCCTTATTATGCGAGGGACGCATATGCGTGACCAACATTGCAACGTTTGTGGGCCAACCCTTGTGGGCTCGCATAGCAAGGGCCGCAGTTGCTGGCAAGGAGCACCAAAGGCCCTCCTTGCGCTGGTGGACCCCCTACGACTTTCGGGCCGTAAATAAGGACCCTCACAAAGCGAGGGGCCGCATTGGCGGAGGCTCCCACATCGGCTGCAATGAGCCGTAGGTTCATTGCAGGCCACAAATGCAGACCCACACGAAGCGAGGGGCCGCATTTGCGGAGGTGGGAGGCTCTACGGCGCCTCACACGCGGTTACAAACACAAGCGGCACTTTACCAGAATACATCTAACACGCAATCCCTATATACGGACAAAAAAAAATACAAACCGCAGGACTTTACGAAAACATTACAAACTCGCAAAAATACGACCTTAACGGCCGAACCGAGCGCACCTGAAAACATTAAAAACACAATAAATACACACAAAAAATACATAAAAAGATTACCGCCAGCAAAGGGGGGGGGGGGGGGCACCCAGGACCTCTGCAAGTGAAGTTACACCTCAATTTAACTCAAAATTCCTGAGTTTAGACACACTAAAATCCACTAAGCAAGAGAAAAAATGACCGCTGAAAAAAACGAAAACGAGGCAACAGGACCCTAAAGACGCAAAACACCACCAAGCACATACGGAGTAAAAAAAAAACTGTACGAGCTACAAGATACACTCTTACCAAGGACGCTACATCATCCACAGCCACGTACCACATACATTACCCGCCATTTTACAACACTAACTTACACAATGCGGAAGTACACAGCTACCCTTACGGCTTTTCCTTGCGCACGCAGCCTATTTACACTACACACATTGCTGACACTTGCACATCAGCTCCACAACCGACATTGTATGCTGCAGGAACATCAAAACAGATTGTCAGCTCTTCAACACAATGCTTCCTGCATATATTACTTCAAAATAGGTAAAGTATATTCATTTATTAATTATTTAATTACCATACAAAAAAAACCAAACATACACAAAAAAATACTCACAATAAACAAGCCATTCAACGCTGCTCATAACACAAAAAGCCTTGCAATAAAGCGCAAAAGACACATCACCGCCGACCAAACAATAACACCAAAAGCGCCTATCAGAAAAAAAAAAACACAAAACAACCAACAGCCTCGCAATGAGCGCCGAAGGATCTCGGACCACCAACAAAATTAATGTCTCGACCAAACAGCATTACCTGCTTTACAATTTTATTGCCGTAAATTTTTGACGGGCATGTCGCTAGTATGAATATATTATACCAAAGTTTAGTATAACATGGCTTAGGTCTCATTAATTTCGAAACTGTCCTATACATTCTCAATTTCTGGCTCAGTGAACATTGTGAAATTATTCACTACCATTTTCTTGTTTAAATGTTCAGTTGTGTCTGACTCTCCGTGACCCTATGGACTTCAGCAAGCCAGGTACAACAGTCAGTCATTGCCCCTTTGAGATCCATCAAGCTCCTCTTTGCTTCAGTGACCTCATATGTCCAGCTCTGCCAGTCCTTTCTTTATGTGCCTTCAATCTTTCCCAGCATCAGAGTATTTTCTAGGGAATCCTGTGTTCTCATGATATGGACAACATTTACTACCTGTAGAGACTTTCTATACCGGTCTTCAAAATCAAATTTTAGTGTAAGTGATGTAAACATGTGAAGCTCAGCACGGCATGCATTTATATACTCCGTTATAAAAAAAAAAAACACTAATTACATGCTGGCCCAAGAGATATGAAAGGCACAGTCATTAAATAGATTGTATGTACTCCTGTGTTTTTACCATATCAGCATTCTCTAAAGATGTTTTAATGACTTCTTATAAGACAACAGTTGTTTAGGAACGACCTCACATTTTAAGATTTGAAAAAAGTGTGTTTACTTACAGAATATTTCTATCTTGCCTGTCTTAGCTACTTATTGATAGCTTTGAGCCTGAGGGGATTTATTTTTTTATTGAATGAGTAGTGTAGGAAGGCATATGTTAAAAGGGGAATGGAACATAACTTTTTTCAAGCATTTTAAACAGCGCATTCCAAACATTACAAAGTTGTTGGTATGTTTGTTTTTTGCTTCAAAAATATTACGTAAAAACTTTTTGAACTTTATGCAAACTACAGAATCTGAGGAATACTAGTTCCCAAGGTATTTTGTATCTAAATAAGCTTTATTTATAACATGCTGGGAGAATCTAAACATTTTTTTGTTGTTAAATCTTTAACCGTTGTGATCCAAGATTAATAAAGATAAAAAAAACAAAAAACATTTTTATATTCTCCCAGCATGTTATAAATAGAACTTCATGGAAACTAACAGGAAGAGCAGAGCGCAAACTTGAGTCTGTAGATCTTTTTGGCTGGCAGAGGGCAAGGCCCCAAGAGCAGATAAACTTCTGAAAAAGCTTATTTGTAAAAAAGAAACAAAACAACTGTGACATCAAATAACCTCTTTTTGAATAAAAAAAAATATTTCCATATACCTTTAAAATCACTCGATATTTTGGGGCGTGGCTAAGCAGCCAAAGCGAGAGGACGCGTTGAGCTGGAGCTCCGTGTCGGCCTACTAAAAAAGGCTTCCAAAGTGGCCGTATTCGGCAGCTAAAGCTGCAGGGATCCCCAGAGGAGGCTCCCCAACCTCCAGAGATTATCTGGGAGCGTTCTCCCTACCTCCGGATACCCCGTCGGGAGGATCCGGCAACGAGGCCTGTCGGGGCCTTGCAACGCTGACCTCCCCCCAGACCCCTTCTAGCTCTCCCCCGTATACCAGCACGGGGGGGTGCATGTGAGGCTGTCAGACGCCCTGTGCCAGGGAGAGTGACTACCGGAGGCAGCAGCAGGGGACGCGGTGGCGGATTGCCGCCACCAGAAGCCAGGAGCCGGCGCTTGGAAGCGCGCCAAGGCTCAGAAGAGTGCCAAGAGGCAGCATCTACCCCCCAGCCACACCGGAAGACCGGGACAGGAGCTGGGAACCCAGAGGACCGTCAGGGGGTAAGAAGGGAACCTGGCCCTGTGCCTGGTGGCCCCTGTTGAGTGCTGGGGGACGGAGTGAGGGAAGGAAGAGGAAGAGCAGAGACTCTGCACCCCATGGCCCTCTAGGGGTATCCTGGCTGCCTGGCCACTGACAGCAGCAGTTGTGAGAGCTCCTAAAGATATTTCCCTAGCTCATACCCTGTCTTACCCTCCTGAAACCAACAGCAGGGGAGAGAGGGGTACTGAAGAGGAGTGTGGCATATAAGAACTGAGAGACTGAATGCTTGGTTAGGCTTTTTGGAGCTGGGTCACTTTTGTGCTGAACTTTTCTCATTGACTAACCTGTGCTTCAGTTTTCTTTTTTTTTTTTTTTTTATTGCCTGCCGCACCCTAGGAGTGTTTTTCAGCAAAACAACATCTAGTGGCGCCTCTGCCACAGTGCGGCCTGAATTTCTCAAAAATTACCTCTGTGCCGCCCTGCAATCTGGAAAGGGCTTGCTAATGCAGTGAATGGAGCTGGCCGGTAGGGGCTAAGCGTGCTTCTGAGGATGATCTGACTTCTTTTGTTTTTTTCTTGCAACTCGGAGAGAACAGCCAGCTTGGGCCTTGTGAGGGGTGCTACTGGAGTCCCTGCCTTGTTCCCTGACCAAGACTTTGCAACAACATCACAGCTAATATACGGCGAGTCAAAATCACAGGCAAGATGGGAAAAAACAAGAAAGCCCTGCCTTCTAAAAAAATTGAGGAGCATTTCAAGATGGCCGGGGCCCCACCGACATCTACGCAAACTTCTTGCCCGGAACATCTGGACCAATCTGACTCTGATTCGGTTTCAGAGGCCATACACCCGGAGGTCAACATAGCTGACAACTCTATGGCAAAGTTTGAGGCCCTTCTAGAGTCCCATATCAATAGAGCAGTCACGGCTCTACAAAAAGAACTGCATGACATTGGGCAGCGGACCAATATTCTGGAGGAGTCAATGGATCAAGTAGTGGAGGCCCTGGAAAAAGATAGGAGTGCCATTGGGGAGAATACCTCTCGCATCACTTCCCTTGAAGACAAACTGGAAGACTTGGAGAATCGCTCTCGAAGATTCAATATCCGGATAAGAGGGGTTCCAACTGCAATAATTGATCTACCCCGATATCTCAAAGCCACTATAGACCAGATCCTGGTAGGCTTTCCGGATCACATATGGGAAGTAGAGCGAGCCCACAGGGCCCTGGGTGGAAATAAAAACCCTGATTTGCCAAAGGACATAATAGTGAGACTACTTCGTCAGCAATCCAGAGACTTAATTCTTGCAACCACCCGTAAAATGACAACCATCCAGGGCCCCGACGGATCCTCTTTGCAGTTCTTTGCAGACCTATCTCCTCCAACCCTACAAAAACGGAGACAGATGAAGCCTGCTCTGTAGATTCTTATTCAGCATGGCATCAGGTACAGATGGGGCTTTCCTTTTGCCCTTACGTTCTCTCATAGTGGCGCATCCCATTCCGTGCGTTCCTTGGAGGAATGCCTGGATCTTCTTCAGAGACTGAACCTGGCCACTGGAGCAACAGCCCGGACACAGGGAGCCTCTCTGCCTCTCCCTCAGAGACAGTGGACTCCTTCCTCCAAACAGAAGAGGACAGTTGACCCAACTCCCCAAATAGTCTCTCAAAGACCGAGGCAGGATCTGGAGGCCAGGGCTACTTGACTCTAGGAGCCAGAGAAGGGACCGGCCTATAGAGGCACATTTTTCCCTCTACGACAGAGACTTTGCCACAGGACTCTTGTTTTGGTTACCATGTTTTATAACTATGCTGTTTGTCTCTTTTATGCTTGTTTCATGTTTGTTTTTTTCCCTGAGCAGGTCTAACTACCTTAGATTAAGGTAATAGCTTCAGAGCTTTTAAAGAGAACAACAGATATAAGAAGGGCTGTAGTGCCAGCTATATCTAAGATAAGGGACGTTTCATCCCAAGTTATAGTTAAGAGTCTCCATGCTCAGCAAGGTTCATCCAAAAATATTCTTTAGCCTTATCTTAATACCCCTACCGGCTAAGATTTAGACGGATATAGATTAGATTTGAGGAAAACGGTTAGATCTAGGTCTGGCTAGACTTGATCGTTAAGTTTTGAATTGCACAATGGTAAATTGTATTTTTTCTCTTTGTCTCCTTGCTTTCACCTTCTTCTTCTTCCCTCTGATAGACTTGAGCAGGTTATTTGCTTCCTTTCTCTACTTTCTGATCCCCACAAAGCCTTGGCCCCACAAGCTACTTCTCTCTCTACTCACTCTCTTTTGCTTCTCACTCTTCCCTGGGGCAGTAGGCCCGGAGAGGTATTATATGTTCCAATATATGGTAAAGCCAGTTTTATGTCCGCTGGGCGGATGGCTAGGTCTAATGGGACTATTACATAGCAGACTTGTTAGGGAGCTACTTCCCTTAGGTAATGGCTTTAGAATATGCTGGCTAACTCTGCTAAACCCAACTAACTCTTGTCTTCCTGCTCCCACTTTCGTCTTCATCAGATCAGCTCTGTCCAAGGAGATCCGACAGGACCCTCCAGCTCCTCCTCGCCCTGGCCTGGGAAAGCCGCTCCTCGTTCCCTCGTGCTCAGCTGCTACTAAAGGTATGTGGCTTTTAGTTATACACATGCTTACGCCAACAGCACATCCATGACATTTCCCACAAAGATACTCACCCACAATGTAAAAGGGTTTAACTCCCCCTTCAAGCGAAGGAAGGCTTTTTTGTATTATAAAACCCACAAACCTGACATTATCTTCCTCCAGGAAACCCATTTTGCTAAGAATAAAACTCCTGCCTACCTGAATAAAGATTATCCCCAATTTTTTTGCACCACCCAGGCTTCGAAAAAAGAGGGAGTAGCGATCCTTTTGCACAAGGATTTTCAGTTCCAGCTAGACTCCAAAATTATAGACCGGGAAGGGTATTATGTCATCTTGAAAGGGAAGGTCTTGGGCACCCCTACGTCGCTTATATCTTTCTATGCCCCCACCGTAGCCCCACACAAAGCGTTGATTAGACTTTTAAGGACACTGGAGGGGGGGGGGGGGGGGGGATTGATAATAGGGGGGGACCTAAATTTGGTCTTAGACCAGAGCATGGATAAATCCAGCGTCTCTAAGCACATCCGCTTTTCTAAAAGGATTAAACAAATCAAAAAACTGCTCCATTCTTTAGACCTCGTGGATGCTTGGAGGGGTCACCATCCGAAAGGAAGAGAGTACACCTTCTTCTCCCCCACCCATAAGTCCTACTCCCATATTGATGCCCTTCTTATTAGTACCTCGCTTTTTGATAGCTCGGATAAGGCAGATATTGTTCCCTGCACGTGGTCGGACCATGCTGCAGTCTCCCTAGAAGTTGACCTGGGATCCCAATCCAGACTACCTTTTGCCTGGAAATTAAACGAATATTTGCTCTCGATACCCACATACCAGGAACAAGTTACTTCTGAACTGGCAGCCTACTTTGTGTCCAATGCGGGTGGGGAAACTTCGCCAGGTTGGGTCTGGGTGGCTCATAAGGCTTATATTAGGGGTACGTGCATTAAATTGGCTTCACAACATAAAAAAGCAATTCGTCTAACTGAGGAAAACCTCGTTAAAAATTTAGCTCAATTAGAGAAACAGAATCAAATTTCCCCTTCTTCCTCGTTAAGAGACCAAATTGACAAGGCTAGGCTGGAGCTAGACGGTATTTTATCTATTAGAACAGATAAAGCCCTGAGAAGAACGCAGCATCTCTTCTATGCTAAAGCGAATAAACCAGACAAAATTATTGGCAAAAAGTCTGAGGGCAAGGTACTCTCAGTCCAAAATCTCTCAAATTAGAACCAAAGAGGGAGTACTCACGTTTAGCCAAAATGAGATACAAAAGACCTTTAGGGAATTTTACCAGCACATTTACTCCTCCCACAACTCCCCTCCAGAGAACGCTATTAGGTCCTACCTGTATTCCTTAGATTTGCCTAGAATATCAGAGTCAGATCTTCTTAACCTAAACAAAGAGGTATCGGTAGAGGAGGTTAGGGAGGCAATCAAAGACCTAAAAATGGGGAAATCTCCTGGCCCTGATGGCTTTACCAACATTTATTATAAAAAGTTTTCGAACATTTTGTCCCCACACTTATGCAGCCTGTTCAACACAATTTTGAAAGGGGACCCAATGCCCCCGGAACTTAATTTCGCGGATCTGACCCTTTTCCCCAAGGAAGGTAGGGACCCAAAGAATTACAGACCGATCTCGCTCCTTAATGGGGATATCAAACTCCTTGCTAAAATATTCTCACAAAGGATTTCTGTCTTTTTGCCCTCCCTGATTCACAAGGACCAATCTGGCTTCATCCCATACAGGCAGACGAGTGATAATATTAGAAGGACCCTAAACATCATCCACTTGGCTAGACATAGAAACACCCCGGTTTGCCTGCTCGCATTGGACATAGAGAAGGCCTTCGATACCCTGGAATGGCCTTTCTTATATGCCGCTCTGGATAAATTTGGGTTCAAAGGCCAATTTTTAAAT
The DNA here is from genome assembly GCA_027410445.1 of Discoglossus pictus. Classification (NCBI taxonomy): domain Eukaryota; kingdom Metazoa; phylum Chordata; class Amphibia; order Anura; family Alytidae; genus Discoglossus; species Discoglossus pictus. The sequence continues at coordinate 142,890,178 of CM050165.1, read as the reverse complement.
CTGCTTCGCACCTATTATAATCTTCCCAAAGCTAACTTAAAACTCCCGGGCTCCCAGAAGGCGGTTATAGAGATAGGGCGTGGAACGAGACAAGGATGCCCTCTTTCCCCTCTCCTTTTTGCCCTTGCAATAGAGCCGCTGGCTCAGGCGATTAGGGCAAATTCCTCTATTGAGGGTCTGCGAGTGGGAAACCAGCATTTAAAGTGCTCCTTATTTGCTGATGATCTATTGTGTACTCTTACTAACCCTGGCTTCTCTATTGAAGCTCTGCTGGACACAATAGGTTTATTTAGCTCACTTTCTGGACTTAGATTAAACCAGGACAAAACGGAGGCACTAGGCATAGGCATACCCTTAGATACTCTGTCCCAGTTGAAATCAAGCCATAAGTTTATTTGGCCGGCCAATCATATTCACTACTTGGGGATAAATATTACTAGTTCTTTAGCGGGAATTTATAAGGCCAATTTCCCCCCCCCCCCCTCTTCAGGGTTCTTCAGAGGGACTTGAACATTTGGACGAGGAAGCATATTTCTTGGACGGGTCGGATAACCTCGGTGAAGATGAACATCCTCCCGAGGCTCCTGTACCTAGCCAGAACCCTTCCTGTTCAAGTTAATAACTCAGAATTAGCTCGCTTTCAGTCCCTGGTGTTCAAGTTCATCTGGAGGAATAGACCCCCGAAAATAGCGAGGAAGGTCATGTATAGACATAAATCCAAGGGAGGTCTCTCATGCCCGAATTTTTCTAGCTATTTCAGAGCGGCACAACTGGCCTTTATTCCTCTGGCACATTCCACTTCCCTCCAGCCTAATTGGGTTTTCATAGAGGAGGCACAAATGCCCCCCCCTCACGTGGGGTACTATCCTATGGGCACCAAATTCGAATACTCTTAGGTCTTACATAAGTAATCCAATAACTAAATTTACTTAAAAAATCTGGAACTGGGCCAAGAAAACCCACAATCTAGCATACCCGGTAACTCCTCTTACCTCGATTTTCACTTCCCCCACCCTCTCGGCTACCCTCTCTTCTAACTCTAAACAATTTTGGATTCTGCAAAAATCAGATAAATTAGGCTCATGGCTGGAAGGGGGGAAGATTATTTCTCTAGGAACAGTTTGCAGAGGGAGGGAGTTTCCTGATACGGAAATATTTAACTATATTAAAATAAGGCACTGGGTAGAAGAAGTTCTCAGGGAATTTGGCCCGCCTAAAGACTCCTGGCTCACCACAATTTGCAAACACTCAGCCCTTACTAAGGGTACACTGGGAGCAATATATAACATAATTAATGCTCCCCCCCTTGGATTCACCAAAGCCTTCCTTTATGCTGAAGTGGGAGCTGGACTTGGAACAGACCTGGGATGAGCCCTCCTGGTCTAAAGCTTTCTCTAGCCTTTCTAAAGGGTCCCTTAATTTTAGCTTGTTGGAAACCTCGCTGAAAATCCTACATAGGGCGTATATGACCCCCGCTAGACTAAATAGAATTGTGCCTACAAATTCGGATAAATTTTTTAGGGGATGTCAGGAACGAGGGGACTTCATTCACGCGTGGTGGAAATGTCCTTTAGTCTCTGAAACCTGGGCTAGAGCGGCTGATCTACTTTCCAGATTATTTAGTATCCCACTTAAACCTTCCATAGCAACATGTCTCTTAGGCAGGAATTATAAGGAACTGGGAGGGGTAGGCAATAAATTGACACAATTGATTTATCTGGCAGTAAAAAACATCATAGCTAGAAGGTGGAAGGACAATTCCATTAACTTCCAGGAAATCAAAAACAAAATAAACTTCCTATTTATACATGAGAGAATGACTCATACACTATTGGACACACATCAAAAGTTTCTGGAAATTTGGGGACCCTGGATCTCCTCCCCCGAACTGCATTTCATAGGTAGTGGGGGGACGAGTTGAATTTTTGCTAGGGAGGCTCTTTACAATTGGAAGAGGAGTGGAGCGGGGGGCGGACTGGAACAGGCGGAGCGGGAGAGGACACTGGAGGCTTCTTCGGACGAAAGGTAACGACAGTAAAACTAAGATTGGGTAGCACAGGAACTGAAAAGGCCACAGTATAGTCAAATCCCCGCCACGAGGGAGAGGCCTTTGTGAGAACGCCATCTTCTCCCAGCCTGTATGTGACCCCTCTGCCTGAACATCAGCTACTGGGGAGGGCTCTCTCCTTGTCTGCCCCTGCGCCGGCGGCACAGGAGAGATCAGTCGCAGCACCGGAGTGTGGCGTCGGAGAGGACCGAGCTGCCCGGGGGGCATCCAGCAAGGAGAACAACACGGTGAAGGAGACCGCGGAGCGACGGAGGCGCCTAGGAGGGTGAGTGGGGTAAAAGACACAGAGGCCCCCGAGGGGAGGAAAGGCTACCTCGCAGGAGGCCAGGACCCACCTCACAGTACCGTACAGGCACAGTACAGGCCTGATAAGCTTCTCGCCCACCATAAGGGCCCGAAATAGGGCCAAAAAAAAAAAAAAAATCTGATTCATATAAGAGAATACTAGTTACAGTTTACAGTACTTGTTGCTCCTTCCAATGTAGTGGGGGTTAGCACTCCAGTTCAGTACTTTTTGACTCGCTCAGTTTTAGGAACGGGTTAGATTACGAAAGAGAATTTCCTCATTCTAGGGAAGTATCCGGGGTTTTTTAGTGGTTACTCCCTAGGCACGATAGGTGCAAGATGAAAGGAATCATAAAGGAAGAAGAAAGGGGGCGGGGAAGGATCAAGGGTTCGAAAAGTTTTATTTGTATATGTTTGGTCATCAACTTTTCTCTCTCCATACTATCCACAACCAGATTAGCGGATGGGGGTCTGCGGGGCTTCCTCGCCGGCTTTCCTACTCCTCGGACGCTGACTCCGAATCCTCTATTCCTAGGGGTAAGTCTCGGCAGACATTAGCTACACACGTTACTCTAGACTATGGGTGAAGCTGAATACGTCTTTATTACACATAACGTTAAAGGATTTAATTCCCCCACTAAAAGGAATAAGGCGTTTCAATTTTACAAAACACTTAACCCTGCTGTAATTTTTATTCAAGAAACCCACTTTAAAGCATCAACAAATTCCGACATTTATGAACAAAAATTTCCCTACGTTCCACACAACAAGTAGCAGTGCCAAAAGGGAAGGGGTGGCAATTCTACTCCACAAAAACTTTCCCTTCACCCTGGACAAAAAAGTTACAGATAGACAGGGAAGCTATCTTTTTTTGATGGGAAGGGTTCTAGACATCCCGGTCACGCTAGCAGTAATATATGCTCCTACCATCTCTCCTCATAAAAATTTCATCAGGGCATTGAAACATTTGTCTTTGGTAAAACAGGGTAGGATTATTCTGGGGGGGGGCCTTAACTTGGTACTAGATGCCAAAAAGGATAGAACTAGGAAAGACTTGGGAGACAAGTTCACTAAAAGATTGAAACAAATCAACAGACTGCTAAGAGAGCTCGAGTTAGCGGATGTCTGGAGGGAAAGACATTTAGGACACAGGGAATTTACTTTCTATTCCTACCCCCATAAAACATACTCCAGAATAGACTACTTGTTAACCGACCCTTCATTTATACCTGACTCTCAAAACGTGGACAAAATACTGTGTGCCTGGTCAGACCATAGTTTGGTGAAGGCGACCATAAACCTAGGATCCTTGACTAAACCCCCTTATCAATGGAGACTGAATGAAAGAATACTGACGATCCCGACAGTTAAAAAACGAATAGCCCAGGAACTGGAATTTTTCTTTGAAAGAAATGAGACACCTGGGGTGGGGACCGGCTGGGTATGGGCAGCCCATAAGGCGTACATCCGGGGCATTTGTATGAAAGAGACATCTAAGTTCAGACGAGAACAGAGAGCCCAGGAAATAAAACTCACAGAGGAACTAGGAAGATTAGAAAAATTAAATCAACAAAACCCTACAACTCAGATTAGGCGAGAAATAGAAAGCGTGAGGGTGGAACTAGATAAGATTTATTCGGAAGGGGCGGAGAAAATTCTTAGGAGAACCCAACACAAATTTTACCTCCAAGCGAACAAACCGGATAGGATGTTAGCGAAAAAAATTAAGATCTAAACAAGCTCTCTCGAGAATTTATTGCATAAAAAATAACGAAAATATCAAAACAGCAGATCCTTCCAAAATACAAGAACTGTTCCATAATTTTTACCAAAAACTTTACTCCGCTTCAAGTAAAGAAACCATATACAGTATCAGAGCTTGGCTAGATAGATTTGACTTGCCCTGTTTGGAGGAATCGGAGGTAAATTCTCTTAATGCGAAGATTACACAGGAGGAAGTAGGAAAGAGAATCCAGGCAATGAAACTGGGAAAGGCACCGGGTATAGACGGGTTCACGAACATGTATTATAAAACCTTTACGGATATATTGACACCTAGACTGACTAAATTATATAAACATATTCTGGAGGGTCAGGAGATCCCTTCCGAAATGAACTTAGCGGAAATCACCCTATTTCCTAAAGAAGGGAAGGACAGCTCAGAGATTAAAAACTATAGACCCATATCCCTTCTAAATGGGGATATTAAATTACTGGCAAAAATAATAGCGGACAGAATTTCAAAATTTCTCCCAAGGATTATACATAGGGACCAGGTGTGATTTATCCCACATAGGCAAGCCAGAGATAATATCAGGAGGGTGGTGAACTTAATACACCACGCTAATAGTACAAAAACCCCGACCTGCTTGTTAGCACTAGACATCGAAAAAGGCCTTTGATTCATTGGAATGGCCATACCTGAAAGAGGTCTTAAATAAATTTGGATTTAAGGGGAGTTTCTTAAATTTAATAAATACATACTATAAAAACCCAGTAGCCCGACTTAAACTGCCTGGCAAATACAACCGGACCATTAAAATAGAGAGGGGAACTAGACAGGGGTGCCCTCTTTCCCCACTGCTGTTCGCCATTGCGATTGAACCTCTCGCTCAAGCGATCCGGTCGAACTCAGGAATTAAGGGGCTTAAAATAGGGCAGCAACATTTTAAAAATCAACCTATTTGCGGACGACATGTTATGCACAATCACAGACCCTTGCAAATCAATCCCACTACTATTGGACACCCTAACAGAATTTGGCCAGAGATCAGGTTTACTTATAAATGTCGAGAAAACAGAAGCATTAGCATTAAACGTAGAGGCCAAAACAAAGGAAATAATAACGGAAAGGTACAAATTGCAATGGGCTAAAGCCTACATCCAATACCTTGGGATAAAATTAACGTCGTCTACAAACTCCATATATAGGGCTAATTACCCCCCGATCTAAAAAAAACTAAGCGAGGATATGCTGAAATGGACTAGATATCCTATTTCCTGGTTGGGCAGAATTAATGCCTTCAAAATGTCGATTCTTCCGAAGCTCTTGTACCTGTTCAGGACCTTGCCGGTCCCCATCATTCAGCTTGAACTGAAAGGATTCCAAAGAAAGGTGTCACATTTCATTTGGAAGGGTAAACCCCCCAGAATTAAAAAGGAAATAATGTTTAAACACAAGGATAAAGGTGGACTGTCATGCCCAGACTTAAAGAAATATTATAGAGCAGCGCAGTTAGCTTTCATCCCTATAAGCCATTCAGGGATACACCATCCTTTATGGAAGACTATGGAGGATCAAATACTACACCCTTACTCCTGGGATACATTGGTATAGCTAGACAAAGTTCCAGATACAATAGGAGGGATTAGACATCCGGTTATCTCCACCACAGTGCAAAGCTTGAAATGGGCACTAAAGCATACATCCCTTTTCAAACATCCCTCCCCAATGCAGGTCGGTCCTTTGCCACCCATGGATGCCGCAGGGACTAGGTTCAGAAGCTAACTGGTGGTGGAAATCTAGGAAACTGGATAGATTGGGAGCTTGGTTGGGCCCTGAGACCCCTTTAACTTTTGAATTTTTAAGAGACCACCATAACATTCCCATTAGCCAACATTTCAACTTTTGTAGAATCAAACACCTGGTTAACAAGATATCTAGAACATGGGGGACTCCCAAAAAAACCTGGCTATCGGTAATATGAAAGAGGGCCCCTTTAACTAAGGGAATTATTGGGGGGATATATGATATATACAATGAACCACCGGAGGGAACAAGGGACAGATATATGGAGGATTGGGAGAGGGATCTAGGCGAACAATGGGATGAGGAGAGATGGGGGGAAGCATGGAAAAGCATATACAAAGGCTCCCTAAACCAAACACTCCTAGAAACTGCTATTAAAGTTTTGCATAGAACATACTTGACCCCGGAGAGATTGACAAAATGGAGCAAGACAGGGGAGAGAATGTGTACCAGAGGGTGCCACACTCTAGGAACTTTTAAGCATATGTGGTGGGACTGCCCCATAGTTTCACAGATGTGGAAAGAAGTGTCAGACCTTGCCTCGGAAACACTGGGAACACGAGTAGGGGGCACAATGGAAACCTGTTTATTAGGAATCCCAGATTCGGGGTTATCCTCCTTTCAAAACAAGCTTCTCCAATATATATACTTAGCCACTAAATCACACATTGCAAAGCAATGGAAGTCAGCCACACTTGAACTACAGGCAATCAGGAACAAAATAAATTATATAGCGGTGAACGAACACATGACCCATATACTAGCAGATGCTATTCAGAAGTATAGGGACATTTGGGATCCGTGGCTTGTTAACAAGGGCCCTAACAATAGAAACATGGATAGAGAGGAACCCGTGGGAATCAATTAAGGTAACAAAGGGTTGGGTAAACCTAGACAAAAAAAAATCAAGGATAAAGAGAAAGCAAGAAGAGATGGAGGAGGAGGGGGCGGGGATGAGGAGGCGGGGGGAGCCGGCGAGGAGCCTGGGCGCAGCAAGGAGGTAAGATAACAAGCCTACGTTAAAAGGGTTATTCAGTCTTTTCCTCCATTCAGATCGATTCAAATGACCAAACTGAGTTAAGTTTTTTGTGTTTTTTAAGGGGATTTGGTTAATTGTAAAGGGGATGGAAAAAGGCAAGGAAAGACAAGGGTTAAGTTTAAAGCTCCTATAAGTTTAGGCCTTTAGTACAGGAGCTTCCTGAGAAGCCCATTAAAGAAGACCCTAGACCCCACATAGAGTATCCTACTCTAAAGAAATAAAAAGGATAACATTCCCCTATCTTTAGACAATATTACACCCAGTTATATGTTTAGTTAATCTCAACAAGGTGCCCTAGCTCCAGGAGGATAGAATTAGTATATGTATAGGAGGAAAGGGGGAGGAGAGGTCATAGCTGAGAAGGCCTGGTGGGTTCGGGCAATGATTTATCAATTGAAACATAGGCCTCATATTCCTAGCCTGCGAGCTAAGGATTACTGTGATAGATACTGAACAGTCTTTAAAAGCGACAGTTATTAATGTTTAATGTTTAGAAAACGGAAAAAGGTGTTAAGGAGGTCTCAGGACTGGTTAAATTAAAATGTCCACCTATACAAGATGTGAAATAGCACAATGCTGCCTGATCTGTGTATCATGGCTTACTGATATACCGTGGAATATATATTTTTTTCCCTTTCTTTAAGGGACCAATAAAAAGGAATATGAAAAAAAATATATATATATTAAGGAATAATTCAACAAAGAGAAGCAGTTGCTTAGGATAGTAATTATCCTTTCTTGACATGTGAAATTATGTTTTATAGAATGTGCTTATTTTTGTACAAGTTTTTCTTGATTATTCTTAATAAAAAACTTTATGAAAAAAAAAAAAAATCACTCGATATTTTGAAATGACATCTAAATATGGACATTTAAATACCCATGTTACACAATAACAAAGTAATTGAGGTTGAAAAAAAATACATTTAGTCCAAGTTAAATCTTTAAATGTGGATGCTTCCATGATCCAGGAAAGGATTAAAAAAAAAAAAAAAAAAAGTTTTTCCTCTAATTAATGAAGCTAGATTGACATTTTCAAACATTCAATTTTTTCATGGTTCTTTGAAATAAAGAAAAAACAATATAGTATATTTCAGTTTTAATATAAACAAGCCTTTAAAAACAGTATGAAAAATATTTTACATTCAGTTGTGAGGGGCTGAACATTTGATCTTGGCCCCATTGAACACAGTGTCTCCCAAAATGTCTATCCATTATCTAGCAGCACTCATCATAGCAATATGCAGCTTTAAAGTTAAATGTTATAATCTTCCAGTGTTCCCAGATACTCTCACTCATCTCCATGATGATTGGTATGATCAGTTTGTGGTTCTCCTACAAGTGCTTCCAGAGGGACCACATTTTATTCCTACTCACATCAGAAATCTCAACCTTAAATCCGATGCAGCATTTTCTTATGATGGAATACATTTTTATCTCATTTTAATTTGCCGCCGGCTCACATCTCCTTTAAAAGAAAAACAAAAATTAAAAAACAAACAAACAAAAAAACCAATACACCTAGCAAGGATCAATACTATGCCAAAACCAGTAGAGGGCAACAGATATAAATTAAATCATGCAAATACAATACTTTGTGCAGTATATGTATAAAAATAAAATAAAAAAAACTGGAAGTAAATTCAAAAATGTGCTTTAGTTCTATATGATTAGAAAATGTGTATATATAAGTCCAAAGTTGTGATTTATATATATATATATATATATATATATATATATATATATATATATATATATATATATCCATCACAACTTTGGACTTATTCTCTTGTTTAGTTATCCCTCAACGGTAATATTTCACATACAGGAATTTCTTAAAAGTCTTATACTGGTTCGGCTTTATCTAATTTTGAACTTTTCACACATTATAAAATGTGACTACAGCATATTTAAAGAAATGTAAAGACTTGTCAGCATCTAACTTTACTAGTTAGAGGCAGGCATTACCTAAACATATTTAATACTAGCTACTTACCCATCAAAAATGACGGGAATAAAATGTCAAGACTGGGAATGCTGCCCCTTTGGAGCTCGTTGCAAGCGTCTCTCACTGTGTAGCTTATAGGCCTGGCGCTTAAGTGTTAGTAGCTTGGGTTGTTACTCCTTTGGGCTCATTTTCACATCCTTCGGGATCGTTTGTCAGCCATTTTTTTTTCTCACTTTGCAGATTATTATTTTTTTACGATCGAAAATCGCGAAATATGCATCAAATTAACTTGCAACCTGACTCACAGGCTCCCTGCCTCTCCCACTGTGGTGTGTGTAAGTTAATTTGAGGCATATTTTTTTTTTCATGTCTTTTCAGTTTCGTGGTTCAACCATTCAAGTAAAGTAATTTTGCAAGGCACACAGTGCATGTACGGGTTTCGGTCCTAAGTTGTACGGGTTGTAAGTCTCGCGTGACTCACCTGCTCGCCTCGCAGTACAATGAGCACCTTTGGCGCTCATTGCAGCCTGTCCCGCGTGGTTGATGGCTGCTGCGGCCAGGCTTACAAAGCGTGACCAACATCGCAAATGATCCCCACATTGACAAATATATATATACTAGCGAATTGCCCGTCAAAAAATGACAGCAATGAAATTGTAAGGTAGCTAATGCTGTTTGGTGTCTAATAATGAAATATGTAATACATTACTAAATGAATATACTGTACCTATTTTGAAGCATTGTGATGAAGAGCTGGCAATCTGTGTTGATGTTGCTGCAGCATTAGTGGTGTGGAGCTGCTGTGTAAGCATGCTGAATGTGTGCACTGTGTGGTATGAATATCCGTAGGTGGTTTGTGGCGTTTTGCGAGTTTCTTGTGGTGTTTTGCGAGTTTGTTGTGGTGTTTTGCGAGTTTAGAGTGCTGTAGCCTCGTTTTCGTTTTGTTCGGTGGCCATTTTTTCTGTCGCTTAGATTTTTTTTTAGTCTCAAAACTCTTTTATTTCGAGTAAAATCGAGGTCTAAGTTGCATTTTTGAGGTCCTGGGTGCTCCCTCTTGGTGTAGGTAAGGTTTTTATCTATGTGCTGTGTGTATGTATTGTGTTTTTTTAAATGTTTGTATGTCGGCGTGTTGCGTCCGATGTTTGCGAGGTCGTAATGTGTGGTAACGTGTTTCGTAGGTTGTTTGCGTTCCTCGTAAAATTTAGCGAGTGTCGTAATTTGTGTGTCGTGTTTTTTGAGTAGCGACGTGAAGTTTGCGAGGGTTTGAGGCCCTTGCCCAGTGACCTCGCCAGCAACTGAGTCCCTCGCTTCGCGAGGGGCCTCAGTTGCTGGCATGGAGCGCCTTCGGCGCTCCATGCCAGCAACTGAGGCCCTTGCCCAGTGACCTCGCCAGCAACTGAGGTCCTCGCTTCGCGAGGGGCCTCAGTTGCTGGCATGGAGCGCCTTCGGCGCTCCATGCCAGCAACTGAGGCCCGTGGCCAGTGACCTCGCCAGCAACTGAGGCCCTCGCTTCGCGAGGGACCTCAGTTGCTGGCATGGAGCGCCTTCGGCGCTCCATGCCAGCAACTGAGACCCTTGCCCAGTGACCTCGCTACGTTTTTATGAGGAGGTAAGTAGGAGATTGGACCAAGGCAACTCAGTCTAAATTACATAAATCTAGGGGTATAAGACAGAAAAAAAAATGATTTGGGAGTGCTTGTGGACAACCTACATAACAGTGCTCAATGCTAGGCAGCAACTGCAAAGGCAAGTCAAATATGAGCATGCATTAAAACGTATATACGGTAAGTAAGGAAAGCAAATGTCACTCTGCCACTATAAAAATGTCCAATAAGATCTCATTTTGAATATGTAGTATAATTTTGGACATCACTTAAAAAACCAACAACGTTGTAAAGATCAAAAAAAAAAAAAAAATCAGAGAAGGATAACAGAATAATAAAAAAAAAGGGAATGCAGAGAGTCTAATTAAATCAGATTACGAGGAAATATAAATTACTTTATGTAAATACATCAAGGGTCAATATAAGACTGTCATGTGAGTTGTTTCCAACAACAGATTTACAATTGATGAAAGGCCACTTTTTGAGGTCATATTGTGGAAATCATTGCCTAAGGAGTTTGTGATAGCAGGTTCAATAGATACACTTAAATGGGGTTGTATAGATTTAGATTTTTGAATAAGAGCACACAGGTTTATGTTGGATAACTAGAGAAGGAGAAGTATTGATCCAGGGAATAATTGATTGAAAATATTTGGGATCAGGATGTAATATTGTTTTCCCCGTTACGAGACAACCGGCAATGATTCAGTTGGGTTTTTAGTCTCTTAATTAAACAATTCACATAATATAAAAGGATAAGAGGAGATCTAAAAAGAACTTGATCAATTACCATGTTAAAACAGAAGAAACAAGTTTTAGAAAATCTTTGGAATGTATAACTCATAAACATGAAAACGAAGTTAAATACAAAAGCTTAAACATAAAAACACACACAAACATTACGAATTGATACTTACTTTTTAAAACCAAAGTTTTTCCATAGGTCATTAATGGTGGCTTGTAGTCCAGGCTTATTCTCATTTGTCTCTGTAGCTTTTTTAAGTCCCTTGCTTCTCAATCCACTAGCTTTGGCAGGTACCATTTGTTTTACTTTAGTCCCAAGATTTGAACCTGTAGACTTTGGTTTAAGTAGCCCAGGTGCCTAAAAAGTAAATTTATATCAACACAAACGTGAACATAGCTGTATAAAAACAAGTATTTCAATTGTTCCATTGTTAAACTTATCACTATACCCATTTTTCAACTGGGCACACTATTATACAATTTATATGTAGAAACAAATAAAATAAAAAGTTATTGTTTTATTACCTTTGTGCCTTTCCTTTCAGAAATTGTAACCTGTTGTACAGGGGATGATTCCAGGGTCGTTTGTGAAGAAGATTCAGAATCATTATCAGGCTCCTAAATAATTTATAAAACAGATTAAATTTAAAGTGTAGCCAACTTTAGAACTATTATTAACTGCAACATTACTTTCCTCTTTCTATTAATATATAGTCAGGTAAACAACTAGCTGTGATTCATCGCTATACATATTACTCATATACACAGAGCTCTACAAATGTGTAGATCTATATACACACACACTGGGTTCAATATATAAAAGTCGCAAAGTTGAATACACCGGTTTTCTTTTTTTAATGGTTTTAGTATTTCAGAGTAATTAAATCAATATTCTTCCTCTTTTTCCAAAAAAAGTTTAGTTAGTTTGTATGTTCTAGGCAAGTAGTAAAAAAATGTATTAAAGTTTTGTTTTCCCAATCTGAAAAGGGGAAACTGTGATAAGACAATTCGTGGAACATTAAAAATATTACGTTGCATCCAGTCTAATGAAAGCCCCATTACAATTATGAACAATTAGTGTGTATGTAGATTATATTTGTGCCCTCTGCCTCCCTCACTTATACCATCCTTCAGAGACTGGCACTATTTGAGGTAGGCAGGCAACAAGCCGTAAAATCAAGCACTTTGAATGCTTGATTTTAAACTCAATAACAAGGCCCTCCATTCTTTTGTAATTTGTTGAAATTGTTTTTGACTTTCATCTACCCTGTTTAGTGCTATGGCAGATGTTGGCGCATTACAAATAAAAATGATAATGATACAATCACCATATTACATGCTCTAGTGCACCTGCCAGCAATATTTTATTGGTTCACATGGTCATGAGGTGCTGCTTCGATTTTAGGAACCATGAGCAACCCCAATGTAGAACCACATGCGGATGCTGGCTGTTCTCTAATGTCAAGGTTTAAAATAGTAAAAATGCTTAAATGTATATATTAGGACAATAGGGCAGATGCAATTTATAAATATTAAAAAGGACAGGATTATATTGGCTGTTACAGTATTACGCAAGTCCAAACAAGGAATACAAATTCCAGTCCTTCAAGTCAGTATCAAAAATGTTTAGGCTACCATTTGGTGAATCACTGGTTTATCCATTCTGATTTGTCACTACTCACAAAGGAATATCATGAAAATATATTTGCTCCTGCTTTCCGTGAATGGCGCTGGACAGGACTGTTATAAAGCAATTAAAAGGGGACATGGAAATATTTTAGTTGCACCTGAAAGAGGATATTTATTAATTTGTCAGTGTTGAGTTTTTATTTTCAAATGAAGGTCTCTGAGTACAATAATTGGATTAAAATATTGCACTGTTCAGACTAGAGCTAAAATCGTAAATTGTAATGGCGCCAAACAAAGTGAATCTGTACAAAAATAAAATGCAATCCGATAGAACCTAAAATCTAGCCCAATTCAAGCTTAAATGTACAGCATCTCACCACTGGAAATTCAATGCCCAGAGTCCTTATTTCTGCAGCCCAAATCTCCACATCCATCCAGTTCTCAGATCCATCAAGCATATACACCAAAGGTAAACAGTCATTTTCCCCCACAGATTCTTTTTTTTGTGTTTAATTGCTTGAATACAAAACTAGAGGACTTAAACTGCAAAGATAAGAACAGCCAACTGAATTTCCAGCGGTGAGATGCTCTAACTCATTTGAGCTTGTATTGAGCTATTCAAGCTCATTGCTAGTGTACATTTTAAATGTTGATAAAAAAAAAAAAAAATAGACATGTGTGGTATCCTTACTCCTTGATATATTTTTTTTTTTTTAAAAGACAAAAGAAAGTGGTGGGATGTGTTTACAGAAAAACAAACAACAGATGCTTAAAAGGAACAGATGTCAATGTCTGCCATTTTACAAAGTTTAAAATGTGTTATATATTAAAAATATAACATCTTAGAGGTCTATGCTCCTTAAATGTAGCAAGTAAGGATGACCATGAGAAACAGGTCCCAATAGGCTCTTACTTCTGAGCCAGAATCTTCTCTCTCCAAGTTATTTTGTTTTTCTAGAAGACATAAGCTGTCACAGCTGGGCTGTAATCGTAAAGGTGAACCATTCTGAAAATGTGGTTTTGGAAGAGGCTGAACTCTCTGAAACTTTCTGAGAGATTGAGAGATACTTTGAGTCCTCGGGGTTCCACTAGCCAAACTTCCAGACCAACTAAAGCAACTTCTTTTTGTCTGCAGAGGAGATGCTTCTATGGTTTTTAAACCACAATCACCTGCAATAGGAGACTCAGGAGCTCCCTTTTCATTATTTTGATCACAGTCTGGAGTTATAATTTTAGTCCTCTGGTTTATTTCACTTTGGTTATCACAATCATTTGTTATTTTTTCTTCCAACTGCTCTTCTTTATTCTTTGATGAACTATTGGCTACATCTGTTGGTGTACAAAAAAACCTAGATTGGATAAAAGAAAGGAAATCTTACTACAAAAGTATATTAAATCATTACAAAGGTTTAACAGAAGGTCATATGAAACAGAAATCTGCGGCCTACATTTCCAAAAGTATATTTCCACGACTATCTTGAGTGCTTATGGCCTCTACAAGTAGTTTTCTTGATAATAGAATTCTATAAGGATATTTCATGTTAAATAGTAAAGTAAATCTTTAGCCGGAAAATATAAATTTAATATAATGGCCACCGCTATACCCTCCAATTGTCCTAAGCACTATCGAGAGGAAGGTACATTTGTGTTAGTATTCTACAGCACATACTTCAAATAATATTACTAAAAATGAAATATTAAAGTGAAGGGTGATCATATATTTAACATGCATATTAGTTTAAATCAAAATTGAACACCTCTGTGCTTTCAATAACCATCTAGCGAAATATACTTCCATGGGTCCATCCACCAATGACATCATCAATTCATATACACATGCAAGCACTTGTCATTAAATATGGACGTGGATATGGTTGTGAGGGAGAACGCAAGAGGCAAGATGGTAGCCCCTACATGGAGTAATTTGAGTGGCAAAATAAAGTAAGTGCAAAAAGTATTTATATATTTCACTAAAAGGTTTAAAAAAAAAAAAGTATAAAAGAAATTCAATGTAAAAAAAAATACATAAAAATCCAGATTTTAGTGATGCTTTAAAACAGATTATATTGTGCCACACTAAATTTAAAAGTCTGATTGTTTATTGATTGTCTCTATTTATGGACATAAAAGGGATCCGTTTCTTGTGCCACACAGCAAAATCACATACCTGCTGCGAGTTCCAGTATCAGAAATAGACCTGGGTGTCTCATTTCTTCTCTGTAACACTGTTGAAAATGTATTTCTGATCTTGGGTTGGGAATTTGATTCTTTATTAGTGGCAGAATTGTTCAATGTGTTTAAACCGGAGGCTTTGACAGTAGACTTAACATGTATTACACTATCTTCGCAATCCGGTCTGGTTTTCTTTGCTTTAGGAAATGAATACTGAGTAAGAAGGTCAACTTCGGAAACTTCATCTATTAAAAAAAAAAAAAACGTTTAATTAAGACAGATACCAAGAATTTAAGTTTGTTGCTTTTGTAACTTCTATTATCGATTACACGTAAAAGAGGAAGTTTCACCTAAATAACATTTGCTCTTATATGAAAGTTAAAAAATTAGAAAATGTGTGTAAATGTTTTAGCAGATGCCCTATATTAAAATAAGACCTATGTATGTCTCCAAGCACCTTTGGGACTACCTTGTCACAGTGAAGGGACTTGTTTATCTCAATTAAGCTGTGAGCTGTAGCATATAGTGTCACCCAAGATGGGCAGGTCATAGGAGAGAGGTCAGACAAATCACAAGCCACTAAAGAAGGAACTGGCAACCCACTATAGAACCTTTGCCAAGAAAACATGGATAAGCACAACCAGAGGCATAACAAAACAGCACTTCTCAGGTCAGATTGTGCCTACCACATTACTGGTTAAGAGCAGTAGGTATGAGTATCACCAGATCTAATAACGTGGTTGGACTCTACACAGTCAGCAATAACAAGACCTGGAACTGACTACAGCTTGGATAATAAGCTTCTTATTGCAAAGTTCAGAATTATACAGAGAAAAAAAAAAAAAGGAAAGTCCTCAGACCAGGTAGATAATAAATAAATATCCTCTGTGAACATGCAGTGGAAGTAAAGAATAGATTTAAGGGACTAGAAGATAGAATGCCTGAAAAACTTTGGACAGAAGTGTGTGATATTATCCAGAAATCAGCAAAAAAGATTATTACTAAAATAAAAAAAAATAAGAATGCAAACTGTCTGATGAGGCTTTAAAAGTAGCCCAGGAAAGAGAAAGGTAGCAGAGATGGGAAAATATTTGTCCAACTGAATGCAGAATTCCAGAGAATAGCAAGGAGACATTTTATAATGAGTGATATAAAAAGAGACAGTCAAAGATCACAGAATGGGAAAGTCAAGCAATCTCAAAAAAAAATGTCATGCGATCTAGAAATTAAGACTTTGCTTCTGGGGAGGAAAGCTATGGCAAGTCTAGAAAAGTTATTAATAAGATATTACACGGTCAACACAAGGTCTTCATAGTTAGAACTACAGTATTCCCAGTAGTAACCTATGGATGTGAGCTGGACCATAAAAAAGTCTGTGCTCCATAGAATTGACGCATTTGAATTGTGGTGAAGGAGAAAACTGCTTAGTCACTTGAACTGCAATCAATACTGCAGGAAATCAAGTAAAACTGTTTACTGGAAGGTTTGATCATAAGGCTAAAGCTCAAATACTTTGGCCATATCATCAGAAGACAGGATTCCCTAGAGAATACTCTGATGCTGGTAACAATTGAACAAACACAAAGAAGGGGACGGCAGAGGTGTATTTGGATAGATGAGGTAATTAAAGAATGAACTCATGAGCCCAGAGGGGCAGTGACTGACAGATGTTCCTGGCATGCCAAGGTCCATTGGGTCAGGAAAAGTCAGACACTGCTGAACAACATGTTCAGTGATATGAGCTGGTGAAGAAAATGTTGCAACTTAGAATCCAAAAACCCCCCCACAAAAGTCAGAGGTGCTCAGAGAATGAACCAATCTTAATAGGTTAGTTCTACGGACACTCAGAGCCACCTCTTTTAGCTCACTTGTGCCCTTCACATGTCTCTGATGAGCACCTCTGGCATCTTTGATTTTAACTTAAAATCCAGCTGCAGTTTGATTGGCTCTTGAACTTCTGGCTAATCTGTTTAAAAAGCTCATGGCCACTAAAGAAAACAAAATAAACAGGCCCATTGTATCTCAAATTAATGTAATTTATCTACACTTTACACCACTTATTAATGAAAATACTTCTTGTAATGTTTACAGTGTTTTTTTAAAAAAATAATTACGGTTATTGAATGAGAAAAAGGACGTATAATGGTATACATTATATGACACACACACACAGCGGTTTGCGAGCATGATAAAGTTCAACTTTTCCAAATTGTTGCTTTATGTAATTAAACAAAAATGGTTGATAGAAATGTTCTTCAGAAGATCTTAGATAATGTGGGAAGATTCCCAATAAGCACATCTGGGGAGAACCATCACCCTATCATACATTTCAGATTAACTTTTCAATCCGAACACAAATTCCCCCGGATTACTAGACAATCCCAACATGTGTGTAGGTATGATCCCTTACTTTCATACCCTCTGAAGCATTTATCAGAGTATGATGAGAAGCCTATCTGGTACTAAATACAATCTATGACAACTTAAGATTGGTTTCCAATATAATAAAAATCCTGCAACTACGACATGTCCATTTTTTTTTTTTTTTTAAGACCAGTCTTAGTTCATGTCCCCACAATCTCTTAAAATGCCCAAATGAGGTTTGATCAGGTTAATTATCTTTGTTGTAGAAAGAGCTAACAACAATTATAATATTAGGGTTGTGGAGGCTTCGTTTTTCAAACTAAGTAAGAGGTATACTGATCTCCAATTCTGGAGAGGGGTAAATAAAGAGATATAGCTGTACATATGAAAAGTGCATTTGATTAGGAGTACCCAATTATTTTAAAAGGTTGCATAGGGATACTTTTTCCCATATCCAAGGATGTTTTGTTTTTTATTGTGAAGAAAACAACAAATATGACAAAATAACAGAAAAAGTCATTGTGCATTACTATTCACCCCACTAAAGTCAATACTTTGTAGAGCCACCTTTTGCGGCAATCACAGCTTCAAGTCGCTTTGGATAAGTCTCTATGAGCTTGCCACATCTTACCACTGGGATTTGTGCTCATTCCTCCTTGTAAAACTGCTCCAGCTCCTTCAAGTTGGATGGTTTGCACTTGTGAACAGCAATCTTTCAGTCTGACCACAGGTTTTTTATTGGATTGAGGTCTGGGCTTTGACTAGGCCATTCCAACACATTTATAGGTTTCCCCTTAAACCACTCAAGTGTTGCTTTAGCAGAGTGTTTGGGGTCATTGTCCTGCTGGAAGGTGAACCTACGTCCTAGCTTCAAATCACGCACAGAGTGGTACAGGTTTTGCTCAAGAATATCCCTGTATTTAGCACCATCCATCTTTCCCTCAACTCTGACCAGTTTCCCAGTCCTGGCTGCTGAAAAACATCCCACAGCATGATGCTGCCACCACCATGTTTCACTGTGGGGATGGTGTTCTTTGGGTGATGTAATGTGTTGGGTTTGCACCAGACATAGCGTTTTCTTTGATGGGCAAAAAGTTAAATTTTAGTCTCATTAGTCCAGAGCACCTAACCCTGACTTGTACTTCTCAACAACATTGTCCCTTACTTGTTTGGAGAGTTCCTTGGTCTTCATGGCAGTGCTTGGTCAGTGTTGCAGCCTCTGGGGACTTTCAAAAAAGGTGTGTATATGTAATGACAGATCATGTGACACATATTGCACACAGGTGGACATCATTTCACTAATTATGTGACTTCTGAAGGTAATTGGTTGCACCAGAGCAATTTTCTGTTTTCTATTTCTAAAAAATAGTTTTATGTATATATTTTTCTCATTTCACTTCACCAACTTGGGCTATTGTGTTCTGATCCATCAAATAAAATTCAGATTAACAAAACATTGAACTTAAGGCTGTAATGTAACAAAATAGGTAAAAAGTCAAGGGGGTGAATACTTTTACAAAGCACTAATTATATATATAAAACCAAAAAAACAAAACACATGCGTTGAACCAATATTGTATAGAAGAGGTAGGTTTACTTCCTGGAAATGTGGATTGTGTATAATAATAGGTGTCATAGGAGAATGTGAGGTTGTTAGCTGGTATTTAAAATTTAGTTTTAATGGCAAGATATACATTTTTTGCAGTGGGCTCTTAATGTTAAAAAAATTGCAAATCACAGAGTTAAAAGAAAAAAAGGCTACATAATCCAAATAGATTTAATTATAATAAAAATGGGGGAAACAAAAGCCACCGCCACACATTCTGTCACTTGACATATATATGTTTCCTAATGATGAACAGTTCTTTGTTCATATGAGTGAAACTTACCTTCGTGGTGCCTTTTCACAGCATGAGTTTTGCATGGGGTTATTAATCCCCTACGACTATTTTTTTCTTCCTTTTTTACAGACTTCTTTTCAGCCACTACATTTAAACCAGGGACGTAATTTCTATTCCAAATGCTATCTGCACGTGAGGTCTTCTGACTTTTCTGATCCTTATTCCAACCTTGACTCCTGTGCTTAAAAGCCTTAAAGAAAATACAAGTATTTAAATGCTATGCAAAAAAAATGTATACGTATTATAAATTCAAATTTTATTTTCAATCAATTTAATTTGCAGTTTGAGACTAAATAGGCTGAACGCACAAACACACATGCTATGCTGCTCATAGCTTCACTGTGTACAAAGTTAGGAACACAATACAAAACCAATTTTATTCTCATACCTGAGGAATATCTGGATTGTAGTTATCAATTTGTTTCATGGTATGAAGGTCTTTATTTCCAAGAGCAATTTGAAGGGCAGCAGAATCACCAATGTTTCTATTGCACATTAAGGAAAATTTATAATAAAAGTCAAAGTCTGTAAAAGGTTTCAAAGACATTGACATATGACTACTATATAGTTCATATTGGTATGTCACGGAAGACTAGACAATAGCAGCATTCAATGGAGTGAATAAGAGGGAGTTAGGAGTAATCGGAGTAGTGTATGAATCGAGAGGAGGGTGATCTTTAAAGGACAATTTTGGTCATTTTTTATGGTATTTTGAATAACTAAACTTGATAACAGGCAAAATGTATATAGAAAGAAAAAAAAAAACAGCATGTCACTGCCTGATTGCAGCAGTGGTAAAGCTCCTCTTTAGGTGTGGCGTTAGGTCACAGTAGTAAAACATGGCACTGTACACGAGAAAACAGAAAGAAAAAGGAGGTTCTAGAAGGAGCATATCTTATTCTGGGAGCTGCTTATATCAAGTGAAATGTAAATTTTATAACAACTACACGGAAGAGGATAAATGTAATTGGGTCAACTTAAAAAAAAAAAAAGCCTAAAAATGTATATTTAAAAAAAGGGACAGTTACCTCACCATAAGAGCTCTTCCTGGTGTGAAAGAGCACAAAATTCTAAGGTAAAATGATCTATTGATCTAGGATCTATTGTTTAAAAAAACACTCCTGACTGCCCAAGATAAACAACATATGCCGATAGTGAGCAGTAGAGAATGCTGCACATAGATTTATAGCTTTTCCTTGGGTTCAGGAATGCATGCAGCTTCTGGTTAACCCCACAAAACACATTTTTAGCAGTTTGAAGCAGTCATTTATCTGCACACATTTGAGAAGGGTTAAAATCACTCTGTTTCTGCTCTCTGCACAAGCTTTTGACGTCGGTCTGCCTGGGGGACTTAACAGAGCTCAAGTAAATATACACTTCTTTTAGGATATTTTCTATTTCAAAAAGTATTTTAACATGTTTTTATGAGTATGTAACAGTGGTGTGCTCCAGGTTGTGCTGAATTAACTATCCCTTTAATGGAATACAAAGGGACAGTTAATGGAGCTATTCTTAGAAAGTAAACATTTATATTACTAGTAAAATACTACACATCAAACAACTGTTTAGGGAAATTCAGATCTGCTGTTTTTTTTTTTTTTTTAAATAGATTGCCAACAGCATACCTTATATACAGTTAACATAATTAAATTGCATATTCACTACTATAAAAAGACCAATGATCTCAAAAACTCAGAAGACTTTCTAGCTCATAATTTAGAAATGTTCACTCAGATCGGCAATGCAAGTGCTGTAACAAATATTCTCATTGTATTTGCATTATTCACTACTAAGTTAAGCAAACTGTTTTGCACACCATTTCAGTACTTCACAATTTGATAACCATTTCCTTTTTTGAAAGTGGGTTTAGGATCACTTAAAGAGTTTACATATTGACAATTTGCTGTAAAAAAAAAAAAAAAAGGAAAAGGATACGGTCCTGCATAATTTAATTCTGTAGGATCCACATCTTCATATGGATTTAAAGGAACCAATTTTCTTTCCACAGGATCAAAGACAAACTGGTAAAGAAATGTATTATTAGCTCGAATAAATCCTTCTATGTATCCTTCAGGTACTGTTATATTCATCTTCAAATATGTTGCAATTTTCTTAATCACCTGCAAATAAGAAAAAAATGCATAATTTTAAAAAGCATTAAAGGTTACATGGTATATTGAAGATTCGCTAAACAGCAATTTAGTATAGTTTTTTTTTTTTTTTTATCGTCATTTTCCCTTAAGCAGAGCCACTTCACTCCAGCTCCCTGAACATATCAGCTGTAGCCAGTTCTGCCTGGGTCCAGACTAAATAAAGTTTTTTATATATATATATATATATATATATATATATATATATATATATATATATATATATATATATATATATATATATATATAATATATATATATTCTGGTTCAGATATAGCATGGCCCTCGTCTACCAAACATGCTCAAACACTTGTGGCGATTACCCCCATGATGTCACTGGGGCAGCTGCAAGTAGATTTTACCATAAATACGTGTATGGGCAGTGGGGTAGAGACAGTGAAATTATGCAATAACTGTTTCACCAAGACTGAACTGAAATGGTGCTTGTACACATTATGTGAAAGTAATTTGAACTCTTCTATAAGGCCATTCACATCAGGTTGCTCAGATGAAGCAGCTATTCTATAAGAAGGTACTATGTTAGAACACAAAACGTGCAAAAATAAATTCAAATGATTACCGTAATAATGTCAGGGTTGTTTGCTATTTTGAGCAGCTTACATGCTTTCACTAATCCAATGCCATGGATAGAAGGCAGGTAATCACAACCAGACAAAATACACATATATCGAAATTTCTCTTCTGTGAATGAATCCCCAAGATGTTTGCACATTCCAAATCTTGCTTGATCAATTTCAAGTCCATTCCCATACTTATCCATTTTTAAAATGACCTAAAAAAAAAAATGCAAATCACAAATTTGGAACTCCAACTTACAAACACAAAAGATAGTTGTCACAGAATTAGTTAGATTAGATTTAGTAAAGGGAGTACCAATATCCAAATTGAGAAATTCATATGTTATTCAGGGTTATGTTCCTTTGCCAAAAGCATAACATCTAACAAGTTAGAACAGATCATAGGCTAGAAGGGTGTCCAAGTCTAGGTCATTTTGCCAAGTATAAAAAGTCTATTTATTCAAAAGTGCTTAGTGCGGGTGTTGACAAGTTTATCAGAAATTTAGGCTCCAAGCAGGTTAGTTAAGGTATGGATTATATATAGAATCACAAAATTTTTTGGAGCCAGCAGTAAAATTTTAGAAGCCATGGTTTCCTGAATCCATTTAAACCTTGGTGTAGGGTAAATACAGTTCAGTGTTCCAAATATCAGTACATAGAGTATACTTTTCCTTTACAGGTAAATAGGATAAGGTGTATACAAAAAACAGGCAATTACTTTAAAATCTCTCTCTCACTCATAAAGATATATATATATATATATATATAGATATATATATATATATATATATATATATATATATATATATATATATATATAGATATATATATATAGATATATATATATATATATAGAGATATATATATATATATATATATATATATATATATATATAGATATATATATATAGATATATATATATATATATAGAGATATATATATATATATATATATAGAGATATATATATCTTTATATCTCCTTTGCAGTAATTGTCATTCACAGAAGGGTCTCTTCCTATACACAGAACAAATATCCTCACCTTCTTGCAACCGAAAGCTAAAAGATCAGAGTCTTCTGTAATCACGGCCTGTGCAAAACCATTCTTATTCATGTACGCCAGTTGAGCATCTGCTTCATACGGTGCAACAATACAATCAATACCTTCAGCGCGAGCAGCCTAGAATTTTCACATTATTTATATGGTGAGAAGAAATTTAACATTAAATAATTGTCATTAGTACATTATTAAAATGATTCAAATAGTGCAGCCTTTCATAACGGATGCAGTTCAAAACCCTAGGCAGAATCTTACTCTATATTTTTATAACCACTTTCTTTCCATACATTTAGCTCAGCAAAGTTAGACAAGTGCGTGAGAACTGACTGCTTTGCCCTCACTCAAAATAGCTCAACATTACACATACAAATAACTGGTTGTGAGAGGGGAGATGCATGGGCAGGGACAAAACATGCAAGGATATATAGAGGTGCAAGAACATGAGAAAACAGGTGGAGAGAGAGAGGGGTAAATAACTTACTTTAATAACGTCATGTGCCATTGAAGAGGTTATATTAACAGAACGTGAAAAACATTCTCTGGCTTCCGACAATTTGCCTTCTCTAAGCAGCTGTTTACCCTTCTGCAAGTTTGTTTGCCTTCTCCTACAAGACAATATTTGTGACGTTACATATAAACCTTACATTCATTTTACTACATGACAATATTTGAGACATGTTACATATAAATCTTATACAAACACTCTAATACTGTAAAAGCACCCATGTTCAATATTCTAGCCATGAGTGCAGTAAATTCCATCAATGTACACATGGCTTTAATACAGGAAGGGGAAACCTATTTACCCACAACAAAATGCAACTTAAATATTTCAACGCTTTTAGTTTCCTAGCCTTATTTACTGGTACAAAGTCACACTCTCTTGACCTAGGTAGAAATGTGCTACTTGCGCAAAACACATACAAAGACCAGTGAATTGTATCCCAGTGTAATGCCAGTGACTTCACATCTGGGTCATATTTCTAATTTTGTTGTTAAAGGGACATGGAAAGCATTTTCCTTTCTTGCATCTGAGAGGATATTTGATAGTGTACCTAATCGTCTTCATGTACAGCAAAACCACTTCCAGACTTTTTCAAGCGGATCAGGTGAAACTAAACAAATAACATACCCCCTTCTGAACTGGAAATAACAAGTTTATTTGGACAACATCAGCAATACGTAAATGGGCACTGGCCTCAAAAATAATCTACCATGCAGTGTAAAAAGGCATGTTTTAAACACTACAATTAAGCACACAGGGGGCTGCTCTTTCAATATTCTGGTACCAAGTCAAATCAGTTTCTATATACACTATAAAGTGCTCGGATACAGATATCTGTTTAGGTAGCTTAAGTAATAAACTTGTTTTTGTCAGGACTTACTCATGTCTTGCCTTTTCCACCTCTTTTTTTGATGGTAGAGAACAGCCATCAAATACTAGTATAGGTTTGACATCAAACGATTGCAGCATGTGGACAAGTTTCATGCAGTAGGAAACATACCTGAAAGAAAACAATACTGTTGAGAAACCGTCTGTAAGTGGCTGGTACATCTCGTACCAATGTAAACATTGTATGCACGAGCTGCTGGGGCAGACCTTCGCAGGGACTGTATGGAAGGTTTGAGTAGGCACTAGTTAATAAAATGGTGTTTAGATATACAAAGAAACACTTAGGTAGTTTATTGTAATATTTAAAACAGAGCAACTTAAATATAGCTTTAAAGGATTACTGCACAATAAAAAATAAGTGTTTAAAAAATGTTGAATAAATAAGGAATAAATAAGCAGGAAAAAGCCAAACACCTAGTTTTTAATTAGAAAAAAAAATCCTGATGCCTCTAGGCTCTAGAAGAATCTAGGATACATTGTGTTACTGTGTTTTTTTACATTTCTGAAGATATATGGTTGTATTTCCTTAAGCAAGGAGACGGTTTCTGATCCAGTGAGGGGGTGAGGTGTGGTGTCAATTTGAACCTTATCCAATTACTTTACCAAAGATTTTGTTTCCTACTTTCCCACCTCTATCACCACTGATAATTCCAAATACACACCCTCCTCATGACTCAGCTCTGAAGAAGTGATGCAACAAACACAAAATTAATTCCTGTACTTATAAAGAGTCTCCATAAATTCAGCTTTTCCCTAAAAACGTTTTATGTCTGGTTTTCACAGGTGTGAATAGTGTTAGTTTGGGACATACTTGACAAACATGTGTCTTATTTCTTGAACTGTAGTGGTCCTTTATATCAGTACATATAAAATGTGAAGATTTTCCCTGGCAGCTGTTCTTATAATACCATTGACTAAAAGTTATATGAAACTTAGGAGCCAGACAGATTAGAAAAAAAAAAGCAACGTTAGATGCCAGCTGTAGTAGCCAGCTCCACCCCTGACTATAGTTTAGTTAGTATATAATGTAAAAGTTTACCTGGAAATACATTATAATACATTTGAGTAATACCTCTACACTAAGTCAAATTATTCCATTCTTGACATAAATATAAATATATATTATGAATAATAAAAAGCACTTTTAAGCACTTATTAAAAAAATAAAAGTACACAAAACTTGATACATAGATGTATTATACTCTTATTTAAATGTCCCTTTAATATTAGTGACACAGACTAAGGTTCTTATGTCAATATGAATGTTTTGTATGTCAAAGGGTTCTTATAAGTATCTATTTACATGTAAAGTGCACATCTGCACTGTGAAGCAGGCAATTCAAGTATTACTAGTGTGATTAATATAATTATGTAGGCGTGGATAAAATAAGGCAAAAATGATCTTATTGTGAGTGAGCATACAGAATGATATAATATATATATATATATATATATATATATATATATATATATATATATATATATATGTGTGTGTGTGTTAAAAGTATGAAGCCAGGAGTCAAATGTTAGGTTAATTATATATTAAATCAATGAATGTTTATTTAATAATAATTAGATGTTTAGCTGTGCTTTATGTAGCTCTGGGTGTTACATGCACTATACAGTGATCTGGTATACGGTCCCACACATGCCTGGCACCACTTACTGATCAGTGGGCTCTCCTTTGGCCAGCTTCTCTGCACAGGCGAATGCTCCTTTATGGAGCCAGCAATATGTGTCCACCACCACGGTCTGGCCTTTGTAATTCTTAATGTGCACTGGCTCCGAGGCTTCCTTCAGGAACTGTAACAAGCCCTGGATACCCATGACAGCACTGCACTCACTACAGGAAATACACACAAATATCGTTACTGTAAGCCGTAAAACTATACATATATTTATTTATTTATCTATCTATCTATAGATATATATATGTGAGTGTTCCTATTTTGTTTACCTTTATGAACCCCGGTGACTGAACTCAGTCTATCACTGCCGACCTCCAGATTGCTCAACTCCAAATCTCCCGCCACTGCACATGCGTAGTGTAAAACGCCGGCTTCGTGCGCATGCGCGGTGAGAACAGCCGCGCGCCAGAAAGTTTTGCAGAACTGCGCGTGCTTGGAAGCGTGAGGCTTGTGGCGCGTGCGCCCTGCAAACCGAAGGCTGGCGCGAGAGCTGCATGCGCATTAGACTTTAATTATAGTGTTGGCAGTTATGTTACTGGAAATTATGAGGGTTGTGTTTTTTTTTAGCCTGAAAGCACTTTTGGTTTATGATAGTGTATTTTTGTATTTTCAAAAGATGATTTGTTAAGTATATATATATATATATATTTTTTTTTTTTTCTTTTTTATAAAATAGGGTAAGGTTGGGATCTATCCTGTTGTAAATTCGCAAGGCCTGTAAAGTAGACTGTGGAGAGGCTTGCAAAGGTGCTCATTGTAAAGCATGAAAGTGGCTCGGGGCTCGCAATGAGCTCTGAAGGCGCTCATCGCAAGGCCCGTAAAGTAGACGGGGGAGAGACTCATGAACGCCAAAGGCTCTCATTGAGAGAAACGCGATGAGCGCCAAAGGCCCCTCAGCGCAGGGCTGACGATGAGCACCAAAGGTGCTCAGATTGTGTGACAAACAGCATTGACAGGCTTAACATTTTTTTTTGCCGTCATTTTTGACGGGCAAGTCGCTAGTATTGATATAAATTCCTGTGGAAAGTCTCCTCCCATCTCACGAGAATACAAACTAGTAATTACACTGCAGCCTTATTGTATTTAAAATGTAATACATCGAAGGCTGTGTTATTTAAAGTTCTAAAAACATTTACTTATTTTCCCGTTTAGTGGAACACACCCACACACACACACATATATATATATATATATATATATATATATATATATATATACACACACACATATATATACATATATATATATGTATATATATATATATTTTTTCTTTAAAGGGTAGCCCCATTTAAATGGATATCTAAGTGAGCACTCTATAGGAAAAAAGCAGCCTTTGTGTATGCAGCACATCTCACAAAACATTTTATTTTTTATTAATATCTAAAAATTCCTCTAATGATTAGCATGCAGCATCCTGGGAGCAATATTAACTGACTATTTACCTGCTCTTGCTTGTTCTGCCAATCTCCTAGCAGCTTTCTCCTTGCATCTTCCGGCCACATATCAGTGATACACTACATTTCACAGGCTGCATTGCACCACAGACAGGAACCCAGAGTTAATTCAAGAGTTTCAGCTAACCTAATTGGCCAAAACAAATCATTTAAAATTTGAGGCTAATTTAGCCTGGGTTTGGAGAATGTTAACCTTGATTTCCAAGTGTCAGAAATTACTAAAATAAAAAAGTACTATTATTGCTAAACACTTAGGCCCTCATTCAATTTGCAATTTGGCCAATTGAATAGTGCTCTAAATAAGCACATAGCATATTTTTTAAAGAAGTTTTTAGTTAGTAAACATCTATCCAAAAGCAAGGTTTTTACTGACTAAAAACTTCTTTAAAAAAAATATGCTATGTGCTTATTTAGAGCCCTATTCAATTGGCCAAATCGCAATTGAATGAGGGCCTTACTCTGTATGCACAGTGAAAAGGAAAACAAAATGGATACAATTTCTGTGATTGGTCAAAATGAATATGACTGTTATGCTAATTTTAGAAGAGTTTGGCTGGGGGAGTCAAATTTGAAAGCCAACTGTTTGCAAATTCTAGAAATTCAGTAGACTTCAAGGTGAGTGTTTACATGTAAATTTTGGTATTTTTTTATGCAAACATTTTTTTCATACACTACTAATTCTCCATCAAATGCATTCATAATCCAGCAAACTTAGATATCCCTTTAAGAAATCAAATCATTCTGTCACTGATCACTTGCCACCTCACCATTTTATTGGGTCTAATCTATATTCCCCCAGAAACAACATGTCTGCTTAAATAGGTGAATCAGTAACCATATATAAAGGGACATAGTTACAAAGTAATTGAGGTTGAAAAAATACTTTTAGTCCATCAAGTTCAATCTTTTTAGATATTTTCTGATCTGCAAATATGCAGATTATTGTTAATTGATTAAGAGGAAGGCAAACAGAAAAAAACAGTGAAACTTTGCCAATTGTCTCAAAAGGGGAAAAAAAAATTCCTTCCTGACCCCAGATACTGGCGATCGGACTCCTCCCTGAATCAATACTCTAATTATGTAGGATAACGTTTAAGACCCTTTTTATTCAAAAATATATTCAAACCCTTTTTAAAGTTATCTATTGAATACGCTGTCACCACCTCCTTTGGTAGAGAATTCCACAGATTAACCACCCTTACTGTGAAGAACCCTTTTCTTTCTTTAAGGTGGAATCTTTTTACTTCTAGCCTCAAATGATGTCCTCTTGTCAGTTGAAAACCTCTTGGCACAAAAAGTTCCCTTGACAAAGCCTCGTATTGACCCTGGATATATTTATATAAGGTATCAAATCTCCTCTTAGACGCTTTTTATCTAGAGAAAATAAGTTTAATTTGGTTAGCCCCTCCATTCCCCTTATTAGTTTTGTTGTCCTTCTCTGTATTTTTTTCAGCTCTAAAATCTCTTTTTTTTTTAAGCGGTGCCCAAAATTGTACTCCATATTCCAAATGAGGGCGTACTAGGGATTTTTATAGTGGCAGAATTATATTTGCTTCTATTGCTTCTATCTCCTTCTTAATACATGCTAATATTGTATTTGCCTTTGCAGCTGCTGCTTCGCATTGAGCACTGTTACCTAGGTGGTTGTCCACAAGCACTCCCAAATCCCTTTCAGTATATGGGGCACAAGTAATTTTTATGCATGCCTCATTGAAACTAACAGTTAATGTCCAGAGCATGTGTAAATCTTTAGGTTTCATTGGCGTACAAGTCGGACTCATACATTTATATCACTGCTCACTGGCCAACAGGGACAAGCACCCAGATTAGTTAAACATTTGAATATTTTCTTTGCTTATTGTGCATCATTTATAAAAAATAAGATGTACATTGGTACATTATCTAATAAACTCAGGAGGGTGTGTCCTTATAAACTAATGAGCTTTCAATTAGACTCTTTAAAAGTACTGGCAGATTTAGCTGCAATATTCCCAATGTGCAGATATAAAAATGTGCATTCAAAGTCTGCTCCTATCTTAGGGAGTTGGTCAACAGGAGCCAAAATGATAGGTCGCACAGCATCATAATATCATATAAAAGATAATAAATTGTGTCCCATGGGCCACTATCACTCCAACAGGAAGTTTCAACATCAAGAACAATAAAAACTATTCATTGTAATAGCCTTTTTTCTCTCTGCAGTGAATCATTCCTGAGGTATTAAGCATTGTTTTTGCTGCTCTTTTATGTTAATGTTTTGCTGAATATGCTAATTTGCAGCTCAGAACACTTGAGCCAATTGAACAGGGCTCTATATAAGCACACAGCATATGTTTCTTACAGAAGTTTTTAGTTACTGAAGACCTTGCTTTTGGATAGAAGTTCACTAACTTTCACTAACTTAAAACTTCTGTAAAAAAATATGCTCTGTGCTTATATAGAGCCCTGTTCAATAAAGCTGTTGGCAAGTATTGAGAGGGGATCCAACTGCATGATAATACTGGGTGACATTGATTTGGCTACCACAGATGCTAGAAGACCGACTGTGATACTAATTAACAAACCAAAACATTTAATTATTATTCAGGGGATGCTCATTTGGATAAAAATACAGCACAAATAATAGTGAATTTCTCAGAAATGGTCCACTTTAGAAAAATATATCTAATACAATTAATAGTCTGTTTTTCATGCTCTTTAAGAAGTAAAGAGACATTCTGTTTATCAGTGCTGTTCTACATTATCAGACAAAACACTGAAAAGCTTTGCAAGTGAAAACATGTGCATTTTTAACACTAATGCATATTTCACAGTTTTATTAGAGCTTTTATATAAACTTGTTATTCCTTCAACAGATTGCCACTATAAGGAAAGGGTGTCTGCGGATTCTGAAAGAAAGACAAATCTGAACAAGCTCCATCCTGCTTGCTGTGATACAGAGCTCTGGTATCTGTAGACATGCTAACATATTATCTTTTTTAAAAAAAAAATTATTACGTTTATACACATAACAAATAGATAAAGTAGTATACAAAAACACATAAAAAATATTTAACATTTATGCTTGACCTCACCTTCCCTAATGTTGCAAATATATTATTTTAAATAACACATAGATTAAGGAGAAACATTTACTTGGTAATTAAGATTTGCATTTGTAGAATTGAACGAGGTATGTCCCTTTCCTCTTCTATGCATGACATTTCAGATACATAAATCTCTGGTTAATTAACATATAAAGTACACTTCCAAGCTGAATCTAAGATATGACGCTAAAGGAAGATACAAGGCTTTCCTTTACCAATACTCTAATTCTGCAGTAGAACTTATTCTATGATAATATCTGAGAGAAAGAACACAAGAAAATATACTAAAAACACAGACATAAAAAAAAAAACTAAACTAAAGTAAAACAAAGTGAATCTCCCCGGACCAAAGAGGGAAAGGTGAGTGTACGAATGCCCTGTCATTTACTATACATAGATTTTAGGTCCTAAATGGTTACCCTAGAAGCAAATGTATCCCATATAGTCCATTTATGCAAAGGAACATGGATAACCCCAAGATCTATGAGATCTGTTTCTAAGAGATGATTCTTGCATAACTTGTTAGTAATTTCATACCAAGTTGGCACATCTCTTTGTTTCCATTTTGAAACAATTAGACCTTTGGCCACCGTTAGGACCTGAATCAAGAAGGCCTTTAAATCCAGGGCAAATGTTTCAGGAAAGATGTGAAACTAAATGATTTCAGGTGTGGGTATTATAACAACTTTACTAATCGAGGAGACATGGATAAAACAATATTTCCACATTTTTTGAATTAGTGGGCAGTCCCTCCACACGTGTAGGTGTGAGCCTTTTTGCTTGCATTACCGCCAATACAATTTATGTTTTTCATCTTTGCTTATTTGTAGCATTTTTGTGGGGACTATGTACCGTCTGTTAGTAATTTTAAAATATGACGATATGATGGATTTTTTTCTAATAAACCCCCTCCCTCCCCTGTGTATATTACCCCCCCTGTCTCTCTTTGCTCCCTCTCATCCTCCCGTCTCTTTGCCCCTTCTCTCCTTCCCCTGTCTGTCTTCCCCCCCGCCTCACTCCCTCCTGTCTCAACTTTCCCCCTCTCCCTCCCCTGTCTCTATTTTCCCCCCTCTCCCTCCCCTGTGTCTCTTCCCTACCCTCTACCTCCTGTGTCTATTCTCCCACTCCCTCCCCTGTATCTCTCCCCACTCCTTTCCACTCTGTCTCTTCCCCCTCTTCTCCCCTGTGTATCTTCCCCCTCCTCTCCCCTGTGTCTCTTCCCCCTCCTCTCCCCCCTGTGTCTCTCCCCCTCCTCTCCCCCTTCTCTCCCCCCTGTGTCTTCCCCACCTCTCCTGTGTTTTTTTCTTCTTTCTCCTCCCTCCCTTGTATCTTCCCCCTCCTCCTTCTTCTGCACCTCTCCTGTAAAATCTTGGTATAAATCTTAACATCAGTTGAGCAAAGAAATTAGGTGAAAATCTTTACATTCCATCAAGCTCTTGCTTAGGTATAGTAATTATCAGTGCTTCAAGCATTTCTTTCGGGGCATATCCCTCTTTTTTGATTTCATTAAGGCCATCTTTTAAATATTTTGCAAGCTCCTGTTGGCAGATTCTATAATACTGATTTATAAAACCTTCCGGGCCCACGGCAGAAAATAGTTTGAAGTTTGAAATGGCCCACTTTAATTTTTTTTCAGTAATTTCCTTATTCAACATATCCAAATCAAAGGCCGACACCTCGGGGAGTTGGATATTATCTAAAAACTTTTGAATCTCTTCTGGTTTAGATTTAGCTATTTCCTTATTATCTACTAAATAATAGAGATTGTAATAGAATTTGCCAAATGGATCTGTCATTTTAACTGGGTTTGTAATGACTTCATTCTTATATCAGATTTTATCTATTCTTTTCTTTGTGAACTTTGTCTTTACTTTTTTTATCTAGGAGTCTACCAGATCTGTTGCCAAACTGATAGAGGCGTTTTTAGAGTGCCCATATTGAATTATTTATGCGCATTTACTCAAAAAAAAATTTATTTGCGCTTGAATCTTAATCTAATTTGCTCTAATGTAGGCCTATTGGAGTTAGATTTATTATCTCTGTCTAATTTTGGTAAATCTATGTAGAGTTCTCTTAGAGAACAACCTCTCTGTTTCTAAATTTGAGCTTGTAGATTCATTAAAACCCCTCTTACATAGGCCTTGAGGGCATTCCATAATGTTTCACTAGATGGAACTGACTCCATGTTAACTTCAAAAAAATCCTTTAATTCTTTTTTTTATTTGGCTCTGACATCATGATGTTTAAGGATAGATGTCCCCAGTTTCCCTAATGGACGAGCGATATAAGCTAAACCTGTTTTTAAAGTTACTGAGACCATTCCATGGTCGGCTCTAGTAATAGGATTTATATCAGCTTTTGCTACATTTTTAAGTGTAAGTTCATTTACCAATAGGTGTCATTCCTAAAAGAGTAGAAGGAGTAGCCTTTATCCCCAGGATGGAAACATCTCCAGGAGTCAAATAGACCATATCTCCGTAAGATATTATTAAATCTCTTCGCTTTTTTAAATTGTGGTAGGGTTAGCAGTGGGAGTATCCTTTGATCTGTCAAGCCTGTAACTGTTACGTTCGAATATCGCTATTAAATTACTAGAATCCACTGGAGTTCAACCCCGTAACCCGCAAATGGAGCCAAAAACTTTTCTCTGTCAAAAATAATCTGGGCAGCCACTTTCCATCCCTCCTGGATCCGGCGAAACACAAACAAATATTACATTAATCAATACAAATTGTAGAGGGAACATTTCCCAACCTCCCAGGGTGGATCTCAAAATTTAGAGAGTAACCCCACAAGGACGGGAAATGACAAACTTGATTAAGTTCAAAGAATCCAAGGAGGCATTTGCCTGCAGGTATAATATTAATTATCCAAAAAAAGAACTCACTTTGGTACAATTGAATTTCTGTCGTATGTCATAAATCCAAAATCCATTCTACATCTAAAAAAACTATGACAGAAAATCAAAATTGTAATAGAAAACCATAATAGTTTGTTTTAGGTTTAGTTAATTTCTGGGGTAGTATTGCTTAAACCATAACGTTTTCTTTATATTCTGCCCCTAATGCCGTAGGAGCCAAAAGGGATAAAAGAAATGAGCCAGTATAGTCTAAGCGTGATCATATATGTGTATATGTTTCTCAAAAAATCTACTTACAATGAAGATAATTTAATATATGTTTAGGTTTACAGTATGTGCATAATTGCGTAAGGGAAAGAAAAAGGGGGTAAAAAATGTTTTTTAATTCCCTCGCCCCCTTTCGAATAATAATTTAAAAATCAATCTAATTATTTTTTTATTGCCTTTCCCATTTAACTTGTGTTGTAAATGTTATTCTTTAAACTGCTTGTAGAACGTAGTGAAAATTTCTTAATATAGGGGAGAGTGAATAACAGAATATATTTTAATAAGGCTCCATTGAGCTTACATGAAAAGCTCCGCAAGAATCTCTTATTCACTAGTGTGAATGTGAAATTTGACTTCAACATACCTTTAAAAAATAGTGACTTTTTATTCTTTCAAAAAGTGATTTTTCTTTTGTTTCTTTTTTTTTTTATTAGTGATTATTGGCTACATCTTTTAAAACCTTTTGTATATATATCCAAGGATTTCTGGAATTTGGTCATTTTGTTACCAACAGGGGCATTCTATCCTTTGATCTGTTAAGCATAAACGTACTCCAACTCAAAAAATGTCTGAAATTATTAACTAATCCTACAAAATCATTTTCACAATGTTAAATTCCAATCTTTCATACATTTTTCTCCTTCCACTGGAGAATTTACTATAGTTTTGTTGGATCTTTGGTTTTAGACCTTGGCAAAATATTTTTTTCCAGGTGATTTCACATTAATATTTGTTTAATCTTTTGACTTAGATTTAGAGGATTGGCTGTCTTTCTTCATCTTATGTCCTCATAGTATTACTTATATATAACTGGTATTTTTTTTAAGTTTAGAAAAGGCTACCATATATGGGACTAGATGTAAGAATTGAATGATGTTTGGAAAAATATTGAACTATATACCAATAAACTCTCAATAGGTTGTACTTATAACATCCATTAACATCAATTAAGGTAAAGCCTTAAACCAAAATTCATCTAGGGGAGAGATCATTTCTTAACCACAACCCAACATTTACAATCAGAGTCAACAAATGACTAATAGAAAAAACAAATAAGGTGTTCAAAAAAAAGTTCAAACTATTTCCAAATTGTTTAAATCTCTTATGTATATACGATCTTTTTTTTGGGGGGGGGGGGGCGGTGGTTTAGAGTAAAATTTAAGTGTAGCTAGCTCTTGTTCCGGTGTCTTTGCAGATATAATGTTAGTTCTGCATAGGTTTCCCTTCTTAGAGCTTGTCTTGTTGCGTAAAAGACTTCAGACAGTCTGTATAAGTTGCAGTTCCTCCACAAGCAGACAAACAGTCAATCATGGAAATAAATACAGAGCAGAACCAACAAGCATAGAGACCCTCATCCTCATATTGCAACGGAGTAAACACTTAAAGTTCCTTCAAATTCTAGAATGCGCCTAAAAGGTAACTTACAGAAGTAAGCCCGTGTGATCCTTGAGTAGGTAAATCATATATCCGTTCGAAGTAAGCGTAGGCCTCCCACCTTAGAGCATATTGCGCTCCTTTAAACCAAAGTCCAGGTGATTTAATGATTTTTATCGGAGTTATCCGCAAAAGAGGAAAAAAATAATCTGTATATCTTGATATGGTAATTAATATGCACTTGTAACATTTAAACAGCTCTTATAGTGCATCAAGGCAACTTTGGACTCAGAGTTAATTCAGCAAGGGTGTACACGTAACTTATGGTCTCTTTAAGTGATGTCCAAGGAAATAAATCTTTGGCGCCTGTCAATGGTGTAGAGACAAATATCTAATGGTAGG
Organism: Discoglossus pictus; assembly: GCA_027410445.1. Classification (NCBI taxonomy): domain Eukaryota; kingdom Metazoa; phylum Chordata; class Amphibia; order Anura; family Alytidae; genus Discoglossus; species Discoglossus pictus. Next base: position 142,854,584 of record CM050165.1, on the reverse strand, counting down.
TACTCACCCTTGCATCGAGATCTCTCCTATTTGTCAACAGATATGTAGCAACAGTCTGAAGAACAATAGGCATACTGGGCTTCAGGAATCAAAAGCCAGCTGAGTCTAGGCCGTTGTGCCCTCAGTCACACTTCACACAAGATCGGTACCTCGCCGCTTTAAATCTTTGATTCTTTGAAAGTGCAATAACTTCAGAACGCTGAACGTGCAGAACTGTTTGAGTTTAGAGTCCCTTTAATATTTTGTGAAGTAGCTAGTAGAGTATAATGGCTGATAGCAGTCATGGATTCTAGCATCTGTAAAAGTGAAACTGGTCAGAGCTAGTCTTATATATATATAATATATGTATATATATAATCCATCCTGAGCTTTGCTCAAAGCTGTGTAATACAGCAGGCATATGCTTAAAGAAAGCCATGTTTAAAATGGTAATGGATTACAAGAGCATGTCTCTGCCAGGGTTCCAAGAATGTAGTGTAATAACTGTATTTCTTGGAATTCTGAGCAGAAAGTTGTTTTAGACATTCAAATGTACTATTTATTTACTATATATATATATATATATATATATATATATATATATATATATATATATATATATACAGTAAAACCCCTGTTATCCAGCACCCACGGGGACTTCCTATTGACGGATAACTGTAGTTGCCGGTTAATCGGAAGTCCCCGATTTTAAGGGTCTAGACGGCCTCTAAACCCCCCCAAAAACCCTCAAAATGCATTTAAAACCGGTCTATTTAGGGCCCAAACAAAACAATTGGAAAAAGTTAGCATTTTTTTTGCAGTCTCAAACTGACGGATAGTGCTGGTTATGCCGGTTTAGTGGGAGATTTTTGAATTTGGGGACTTGATGCCGGTGCCGGTTGCTTGAGAGTCCCGGTTAGTAGGGTGCCAGATAACCGGGATTCTACTATATACAGTATATAATAAAACAATCCCAACATCACCATCAAACCGACAGACAAAGGAGGTGCAGTTGTTATCATGAATACTCAGGACTACATAAATGATACCTTTAGATTGTAAGTCTGCGAGTTTCAATCCTGCAAGGTGCTTTAGGGAAAGCGCTATGGACACTGGATTCCAAGCTCAAAGACAGGGCCATCCACTCTTTGCAATGTGTGAATCTTTAACTTGTCATTGCCTGTAACTTAATGTATAGCGCTACAGAATATGTTGGCGCATTACAAATAAACAATAATAATAATAATAATAATAAATTAAGCCAACAGACAACTGTCAGACAATACTTACTACAAGAAATTGAACCAGGACCCTACAGAAGAATATACTCTTCAACTTAAGAAACTCCTCAAAACATTCCCTAAAAATATACATCAGGAATTAGAACAACGTATTCCTGCCAATCCTACAACTGGGACTTTCTACCTACTGCCAAAAATCCACAAACCAGGCAACCCAGGGAGACCAATTGTTACAGGTATAGGCACACTGACTGAACAGATATCTGGATTTGTTTAAAACATCCTTAAACCATTAGTTAGTAACACCAGTAGCTATATACAAGACACCACTGACTTTCTCAACAAACTCAGTCAGATAAAAAACCTACCTGCTAACACACTACTTGTTACCATGGATGCAGAGTCTCTTTACAGTAATATCCCACACAAAGATGGCACTGAGGCATGCTTTAGGTTTCTTTCAACAAACAAGCAAAACAATAAATATGGCCCTGATATTATTGTTAAACTAATAGAATATATCCTTACCCACAACTATTTTACTTTTAACCAAGATACCTACCTACAGATGATGGGGGCTGCCATGGGTACCAAAATGGCTCCATAATACGCAAATCTATTTATGGCCAATCTAGAAGAAACATTCTTATTTGTATCCATTTACAAACCATACAAATACTACCGTTACATAGATGATCTGTTCGTCATCTGGACAGAAGGAGAAAGCAAACTCAGAGACTTTCATAATTCATTCAATACCTTCCATTCATCTATAAAACTTAAAATGGATTTCTCCACGGAACAGGTAAACTTTCAAGACACTACTATATCGATCACCAATGGCAGTCTCCACTCATCTATATATAGGAAACCTACAGACAGATGTAATTACCTACACAGCTCCAGTTTCCATCCCTCCCATACCAAACAAGCTATCATCCATAATCAAGCTATTAGATACCATCGGATTTGCTCAAACACTGGAGACCGTGATAAAAATGTAAAAACACTGTCTGAATCTTTCAAACAAAAGGGATACAAACCCTGTATTATTACCCAAAAAATAACTACTGCCATCAAAATACCTTGAGAACACCTATTAAACTACAAAACAAAAGAAACTACTTCACGTATACCTCTAGTGACCACATACGATCCAATTTTAGAGAAAATTCGGAAAATAATCAAAGATTTACAACCATTACTAATTGAAGATACTGAATTAAAATATGTATTCCAAAAACCTCCCATCCTTGCATTTAAACAAGCACCAAACCTCAAACAAAAACTTGTCAGCAGAAAATTGGCCAATGAACAACTGAATACAAAAAATTGAACTAAACCTTGTAACAAACGTGCCTGTAAATTATGCCAACACATTTGTAATGATGATACAGCCAACACATAACAACAAGACCTATAACATCAAAGGATCATATTCATGTACATCGTCAAATGTGGTTTATATAATACAATGTACTTTATGTGACACAGGCTGTTACATTGGAGAAACTGGCGAAAAAATGCATTTAAGGATGAATTTACACAGGCATTCAATAAGAAAACATAATGAAGACAGTTATTGTAGCCCAGTAGGACTCCATTTTAGCCAGAATGATCACTCCATCCAAAACTTAAAAGTCAAAATACTAAGAGGAAAATTTAAAAGCATCCAAGAGAGAAAAGCATTCGAAATGCGGTGTTTGTCCAACAGGAAAGATATCACTGTGGACTACAGTGCTCTGCTTTTTCATGTACAGTATATATTGATGTATATGTGTATATAATATGTGTATATATGTTTCCTTTGCTATGTTGTGTTTATTCCCCATATATGTATTTACCTGATGATGTCAGATGCTGTTTCCACTCTATCTGCATCTGCTGTTAGTAATCAAACTGAGGGTTCCATCTCATGTTAGTATTGCTTCAGACTTGATAAAGGGAGGTTAAGCCTCTCGAAAGCTCATCATTATAAATAAGACGTGTGTCCAATACAAAAGGTATCAAATTATATTGAAATACTCATTATTAATCTATGTATATATATATATATATATATATATATATATATATATATATATGGATTAATAATTACTAAATTACTATATATATATATATATACACACACACTATATCTATATTTATATATTATATATTTAGTTTCAACACTAACTTAAATTAATCACCATATAGAGGTAGCCGACTGTAATCCTATACAGGATCTATATATCCCTAGACCATAATAGTAATAGCCATAGATGAGCCGTAGAGCCTCAATAACTCCTCACTAATCTTACAATTATGCCATCTCTTAATCATTTAGTAGATAAGGACCAATCAGTTCTGTCAGCAACAAAAATAACATGTAATGGAAGAACACAATTGTCTATCATTTTAAAAGTAGTTAAGTGCTATGTTGCTAGTACATTCAATTTAACCAACTTATTATTTCCAGTTCTCCAATACCAAAAAAAGGCATTTAACAAGGCCAATACTTTAGTATTATTTCTTCCCATTACGGTCCTTGATAGCAGAGATGAGAACGGTTTATTTAGTGACTTTTCGAATATAAATATAACTGAGGGCCTAATATATAACTCTTCAACTTTAAATGGAGCTGTTTCTCTATGGTATACTTTGAAGCATTGGCAGAGCCACTAATGGTGCAGCAGGTACAAAGTACCGGGACCACCACTCAGTACGGGCCCATTGCCACCAGCAGCAGCTTGGAGTAAAGGACCACTGAATTTATTAGGGGAGAGGAGCAGATAATTAATGTTTATAGAAAGATGATCTAAGTGCTCTGCAGTAAACAGACCACCTACATTTATTCTCTTTCCGTTACTAATGGGGACACTATGAAATCTTCAATTCAATTGACTTGACATGAAATAAACATTTTCCAAGCTTGGTATATAGACAAATGCCTTTTAACTCACTTTTATATGTTCAATGTGAATCTCAAGAGAATGAGAATACAACAGTGTGTCATCTAAGTAGACAACAATAAATCGTTTGAGATCCTTGAAGATAAAATGTTGAAAGGCTGCTTGGTGATTACATAACCCAAATGGCACCACTAAGTATTCATAATGCTAATATTGAGTTTGGAATTCAGTTTTCTACTCATGTCCACTAATTACTTTGATTTGATTATAAGAATTTGAGATTAGAATATGTTCTTGCAGATGTAAATGTTCAATACATTCTACAATGAGTGATAGAAAGTACATATTCTTGATAAGTATTTGATTTAATTTGATTTTAATTGTCTTCTTACATGATAATTTTACCTTGACTCTCCTGTCCTAAGAATTATTAAGACTGAATATAAGTTGCACATAAACTGGAGAAGCCATTATGATTTTATCTGGACTCTCCAATCCTGGGAACAACAAAAACTGAACAAAAGCTGCACAATAACTGGAGAAGCCCTCTTAATTTATCTAGGGCCTCATTCTATTACCGGCCGTAGGAGATGCGGGGCCGCAAGGACCGGCCGCAAGCTATTCTGCTATTCTATTCCCCTCTGGCCAGGGATTCCGGCAGGCTTGCGGACGGCGCCGTGCTATGCCTTGCGATTGCACGCGCCGCAGGAAAGCCTTTCATCTAAAACGGCCGCAAGAGTTTCGGCCGCAAGAAAAGCCCGGTTGCTATTCTATTGCTCCGGGAACCATCTCTGCAAGGCTAAAAGCGAGCGGCAGCTTACTTGCAGGAAAAAGGTCCCGCTAGCCCCAATTAAGCACATTATAAAGCCAAAATAAAGCCATCCTGCACTCTGAGGAGACTATAAAGTGATTGTAGGTGTTAGCAAAAATAGCACAACATTCCCCTACACTCAAATCCGTAAAAAACATATTTTTTAATTTATGTCAAAAATCCATGTAAAAAGTCCAGAGTGCTTGGAGCACCTCAGACCCGCCCACGCTGCGGCCGGAAAATAAACAGTTAATGTAAACTCGGATTTGGGCTGATGTGCAAGCTTGAGAGGGGGTTACTATTAATCCTCATGTCCCCCAATATGACCCCTAGCATTTACAGAGCTTTACAGTGCTGTCTTGAATTTATTTTTGACTTTAAAGATTTCTGAGCTTACGGCCGGTTGCAAGATATACGGTCATTTTACGGCTGATAATAGAATGAGGCCCCTAGACTCTCCAGTCCTAGGAACAAGAAAGACTGAATAAAAGCTGCACATCAAACTGTAGAAGCCTTTTTAATTGTATCTGGACTCTCCAGTTCTGGGAACAGACTACAGAGGATGTATTTAATTTTGTTTTATTAGAGCTTTTATATAAACGTGTTATTCCTTCAACAGATTGCCGCTTTTTAAAAAGTCTGAGAAAAATTAAAACAAGCTCTCCCCTGTCTGTGTACTCTGCTTGCTGCAATAATAAATAAAAATAGAGTTCTGGAATCTGTAGACATACTAACATATTATCTAAGTGGCACACCAACTTTCACGCTCAGGTGACGTGCGCGCCGTCATGTGCGCCCCCCCACCACAGCGAGCTTGACCGCAGCGCACAGGTCCAGCGCCAAGACATGGGCCTTGATTAGAGGAGACAAGTGAAGAGATGCATTGTTAGAGTGATGGGCAGGGGAGCGATAGGGTATAAGGGAAGAGGCAAGGATGGTATGAGGGAAGAACAGTCAGGGCATGTATGGTATGAGAGAAGGACAGACAAGCCAAGGAGGAAAGTGACAGCTAGGGAAAGCGAGGGGGAGAGTGCAATGCAAGGAGAAAGAGTTGGGCAGGGGCAAAGTGGAAATAGGACAGTTGGCAGAGGAAAGATATTGTCAGGGCAAGTTAAGGTGGAAAGAGACAATTGAAGTAAGTGGGAGAGAAAGCGTTAAAAGGAAGAAGAGACAGCTAGGATAATGTTAATATATAGAAAGAGCAAGGTATCTAGGGAGGAGAGAAAACAGGCTAAGTAGGGGGCACAGCCTGGGCAATAGGAAAAAGCGGCCAAGGGAGGAAAGAAAGGAGGGAAGAGGAGATTGTCAGGGCAAGGGAGGAAAGGAACAGACCAGGCAAGTGGGAGAGAAAAAGTCAAAAGTAAGGACAGCTAGGACAAATTTGACATAGATATAGCAAGGTGGCTATGAAGGAGTGACAACAAGGCTAAGTAGGGGGCACAGCCTGGGTAAGAGGAACGAGAAAGAGAGGGCAAGGCAGGAAATAAACAATCAGAGCCAGGGCATGGGAGAAGAGTGATAACAAGGATATGAAGGAGAAAGAAGACAAGGAAAATGAAGAAATGGAGAAGAGATTTAGAGACAGTCAGGACAATTAAGGAGAAATAGCAAAGATATGGAGACAAGACAGTCATGAGAAGAGACATAGAAAGGACAACGGAGGAAACAGACATGGCAAGTGATGAAAGAGAGACAGTCAGGACAAGAAGTAAAGACAGTGTATGAACAATAAGAAGCCTTGATTATTTTTTTTTATCTAAAATACTAATAACCAGTTAATGCTAAATAATTTTGCAAAGCACTATTAATATGAATAGAAATTATGAAATCATGCAGGGCCTTCTATCTGAGCCACAGGAAACAGAATGTTTACACAGAAATGCCAGGTATTTTGGCTCTCCGGTTCTCAATGGGTTAATATTGATATACTTGGAAACAGCCTGCTGTTAGAGCCCAGCAGCCTATTGCTAGAGCCCATTCAAACTACTAGCTGTGTTTACGTGGTGGATGGACCAGGTGCCATTCATATTTCAATAGCAGATAAAATGTGAAGTGCATTGAGATTTAGGGTACATCCTTCTCCATTTCTCCCCTCTTTTTTCCACCCTCCCTCTTTTCATTCCCTAGCACATGCTTTGGGAAAACCTGTTGTTCCCATACTGTTACACGTGTAAAGCGGTAGCACAAATTTTGCAGTGGTTGTCTCCTCTGATCCAGGCCCATGTCTTGGCGCTGGTCCTGCGCACAGATGTAAGGCACGCTGTGGTTGGGCGCGCACATGATGGCGTGCAAGTCTCCTGTGCGCAAAAGTCGTGCTACCTATCTAAGTAGCCTGAAATGTATTATTGCAATGAAGATAATATATGAGCATTTAGCTTGTGCTTGTACATTTTGGATCCTTCAGGACCTGAGAGCCTCTCTCTACTTTATTTTATTAAGAAGTGCTTAAAAGCCCAGTTTTTTTTATTGCCTAAAATCTTACAAATTTTTTCTATTTTCTCCCCTCTGCAGCTCATGAAGACAGTGTATTTCTAAGGACTGTGGTTTGTTTGTTTCATCACACAGCATACTTTTGTTTAAGACATCAACAATTGGAGCAGCAGGAGTGGGTAGTAGGCTGAATATTTCCAAGACATTAATAGCCTTATTAAATTGTAGCCTCGTAGATACAAGGCCTACGTAGTTGAAAAATTAGATAGTTTACGACAAATGAAATTCAAAGTGCTGCGAGGTACGAGCGAGAGACGCGATCTTGTACACCTTAGGATTTGCGAACGAGGGACGCTATCTCGGATAACTTGTGATTTCCGTGGCCATGCGTATCAATTAATCAATTAAGGTTTGCGTGTGAAAATAGCGTGAAATACGTAATACGTAACACTTAACTAGACAGCAGTATGCCTTTAAAAGGGAGCCAAAACAGAAAAATATTGACTGTGCTGGAGCTTTTGCAAGTAGACACACAGGTCTAGGCGTTGGTGTTTTTTTTTGTGAGAAAGGTGAGTGGGCAAGAGAGAAGGAGTATCATGAGTTTGAATCTTATGAAATATCATAGCATTTAACCCTTAATTCACAACACACATAATTACTGATATCACATAATTCACATACATAGATTAATACGTACACATAGCTATACCTAGTGGTAAGCCACAGTACACCTACGCCCCCCATACCCCCCTCCCCCCGGACCCGCCCCCCATACAATTACGGAACTACACATAATACTCACATATTTCTTTTTTTACCCCATAAACCTACACATACATATTATATTTATCATTATTTTATTTTCATAGGAGGGGAGGAGGAAAGTAAGGCAAGAGTGGTGAGGAGGAGAGTGAGGGGAACATTGGAGGGGTCGAGTGAGGAGAGGAGGAGAAGGGGAATAAGATCAAGAGGGATGAGGAGGAGGAGAGCAGGGGGGAGGGAGGTGCCCCCAGATGTAGGAATACAAGGAGAAGGGACAGAGGGTCAGGGGCCTGATCCCTTGGTGGGAGGTGGTGGGGATGAGGGAGAGAAGAGCAAGAGCAAGTGTCCCAGGCACAGTCAGTAGGGCAACTGGTTGTGGCAAGGCAAAGGGCCCCCAATTATAGCCCAGAGGAGATACAGGTTCTTCTCAAGGAAATCTGTGCCCACCAGGGCATCATATGTGGTGGGAGAGATGTCAATACTAGCCAGCGGGAGCAAGTCTGGGCCCAAATTGGCACAGCTGTGTCGGCAGTAGGGGTCACCAATAGGGACTGGAGGTCAGTGAGGCATAAGTTTGATGACCTAAAAATGCTGGTGAAAAAGAAGATGGCCAAGGCGGCAGCAGCAGCACGTGGTACAGGTGGTGGTCCTGCGGCCAATGTTACATATAAGGAATGGGAGAGGACTGTGATGAACTTTATTCTTCCAGAAGCGGTGGTGGGCATACCAGGCCAGGTGGACACAGATCACCCTAACACACTGCAACGTGAGTATCATATCACACACATGGCTGTATGAGATTGTGGGGGGATGGGCTGTCCAAAAGCCTGCAGATATCATGCTGTTTGTATGTATGTATGTATAAATAGGCTTGTATTCTGGCTGTTGTATATAATGAGCTGTATCCCTCTAGATCTGTGTTGGGTAAGGAGGGTCACATACATGCCGGCCTTTCAAGATATCCTTTCTGTGCACAGGTGAGTCAATCAGGATGACTGAAGAGGTGACTGACTCACCTGTGCACAGCAGGGATATCATCAAATCCAGGCATGTATGTGGCCCTCCAGGACCGAACTTGCCCACCCTTGCTCAAGAATTATATGGCCTCCTACACCCCTGCCCACACACAGGGATAATGGACATACAATAGCACTGTAAGCCCTATGGTTGACTAAAGATATATGGGGCGACAATAACCATTTCAGTCCTGGTAGCAAACCTATTATGTTCATAATTTGTATCCCTGATATGTCTGGACAATAGCTTCACCGCACACTGATTCTGAGTACAATTTCTAATTATATCCAGATTGATTGCAATAGAGCAGGGTGTCCAAAGTCAAACATCCTGGGCTGCGCACAGGCCTGGATATGTGGATTTCCTTTATGTGCACAGATGAGTCAATTAGAGTAAATGACTTGGAGAATGATATTCTCAGCTGGGTGCAGCATGGCTATCCACAAATGCAGGCCTGACTTTGGCCTCCACTGCGATAGAGAGTAAAAATCTGGCTGTGCGGCATATGTGGATCCAGACTCTGTAGGACTGCATGTGTGTCATATACTGTCCTAACCTGGCCCATGTCTCAGCTGCATATTAACAACCATTGCTGGAAACTTGTCACAGATTGGTCAGTCTCACACACTGCACAGCAGATCCAGCAGAGCACATGTCTGATGTACATGCAGTACACATTCATATGAGCCATGATCCACAATGCTTATTATGCAGGCCGTGGTTCATCTGTGTAACACAAGCACCACAGTCAATCACAGGTGACCATGATGTCAAGGATATGTAAACACATAGCTGTCAATTGTGTATGGCAACCAACTGAAATATATGTTCATTGCAGTACCCACAAGTCCAGCAGCGGAGGAGGAGGCAGGAGTGCCTGAAGAGGAGGGTCAGGACATCCAAGAGGGCCTGGGACCATCCACATCACTGGCTTATGAGGAGTGGGAAGTGATGCCCGGGCCCTCAACTGCAACATCTAGCCGGCCACAGCCATACCGGCAATATCAACCGGCCATGTCCTGGTCCCAGACTTCCCAGCTGCCACCAGCATTATCACAGCAATGGGGGCAGCATAATGTTGGTATAAGGCTGTATAATGTTGGTCATGGGTACCCATCATACAATCCACTGGGCCATCCATCATGATATGACCCCCATGGCTACATGCTGCCACCTCAGGGCCTGCTCCAGCCACCAATGCAGCAGTGGCCACTCTTTGCTGTACCACCCTTTGCTGTGCCTCCCTCAGCGGCGCCACCCTCAGCAGCGGCTCCACCCGCTGAGTCGCCATCTCCTCCACCAGCCAGACTGCAAATGCCTCCAGCCTTTCAGGCCTCACCTGCAGCCCCTTTGCCCCCAGTACATGCTCAATTGTGCGAGATATTGGCCCAGTGTCACAGAGAGGACCAGGCACAACAAGAAAGGGCCGAGAGGATGCTACAGTTGAGTGAGAGGCAGTGCCGCCTTAGTAGGGACATCCTGGCTGGCAATAGATCCCTCCAGGCTAGCACTCAAGCTCTCCATGCTGAGATGAGAAGGGCACAACCGCAGGATGGAGAGATATGAAGAACGGGCCAGTTGTGAGAGACGCATGTTAATGCGTCTACTCCGCCGCCAGCCCATACCTCTCCAGTCTTCGGCTGTACAACCACAAACCGAGATGTCTGCCTCCTCGTCTCAGACACCAGCTCCAAACGATTCCCAGCCACCTTGTGTAGTGGCACCCCCCGCTCCCACACCATAACAACAAGGAAGAGGGAGACGGTCCGCGTGCATGGACGGTGGGGGCCCAGTAGCGAGGAGTAGGAGGTCTCAGGACCATCCAGGAAGGCCTCCTGATCACTCCACACTGAATACTGATTGTTATAGATGTTGACATACTATTGGCTGGCTACAGAGTGTGTACATGCCTGGTTATGTTTAACATTTCAACAATTGATGTTCAATGTGGATTGACCTTGAGATGAAATGCTGTAGTTAATCAGAATATTGTTATGATTGATATGTTGTTCTTGTCTCTGTAAGTGTTCATAGCCAAATCTCACAACTATGAAGACATGTTCTTCATCTTCGAGCAGTACAATACCATGATGTGAGTAAACACTCAACCTTGTTCCCAACAGGCATTCAATCAGTGTCATTCACTGCAGATGGCTCAGAAATGCAATATATGACTACACTAGCGACTTGCCCGTCAAAAAATGACGGCAATGAGATGTGTATGTTTGGAAAGTTGTTTAGTTATTAATATATCTATGTGACAGTTGTAAGTATTGTGATATTAAAACATGTTTAGTTTAGTAAAATGTTCTCTTAGTGAACAATAAGTGTTGAAACATTTTCTATTAAAAGTGTTCCAGCTTACAATTTGCGTTCCATCCGCCATTTTGTGCGTAGTAGTGTTCAAAATGGTGTTTAAGTGTGACTGTGGTACTTTCCGCATAGTATGTGTTTCATTCTTGCGGGTTACTGCAGTGTAGTTACGTCTGAAGCCTCGTTTTCGTTTTGTTCGGCGGCCATTTTTTCTCTCGCTTAGGCGATTTTCGGCTGTTTAAACTCTTTTTTTTTTTTTACTTAAATGGACGTGTAAATGAACTTTTGGAGGTGCCTGATGCCCCCCCCCCTTGCTGTAAGTAAGCTTTTTATGTGTTCGTTGTCTTTATTTCTTGTGTTTGTGATGTTTTGATGCGCGGCGGTTGGAATGGGTCTTTCGCGGACGTATTTTTTTCCAATGCGGCCGTATTTTGTTGCGATGCTGTCGTATTTTTTTGCGATAGACGCGGTTAGCTTTTACGTGTACGACGCAGTGTCTTTGTTTCTAAGTCGTGCGTATGTGTGTTAAGAGCGTGTGAAGGGCCTTTTTTACTGTTTTTTTTGTTAAGTCTTGCTTGTGTGTGTCTGGGTGTAAGCGGGTGTGAGGCGACTTTGAGTTTTTTTTTGTTAAAAAGTTGTGTGTGTGTGTATGTGTGTGAACACAGCCGATGTTGGGATGCTCCCACCACCGCAAATGCGGACCCTCGCTTCGCGAGGATCCGCTTTTGCGGGGACGTTGTTGGGTTTTTGTTGGCTGGGAGGTTGGGTTTATTTTGTTAAAAAGTCGTGTGTGTATGTGTGTGTTAACACAGCCGACGTTGAGTCTCCACCTCCGCAAATGCGAACCCTCGCTTCGCGAGGATCCGCATTTGCGGGGACGTTGGGATGCTCCATCACCGCAAATGCGGGCCCTCGCTTCGCGAGGACCCGCATTTGCGGGAAACTGCGTCCCTTGCTTTGCAAGGGACGCAGTTCTTGCGGGCTCGCTGCACGAGCCCGCAAGCGTGAGCAACGACTCGTACGCTCACAACTATATATGTGATATCTCTTTACTAAGGAACATGACTGTGTGAGTTTCCATTATAATGATCAGTGTCCCGGCTGTAGAGTTGCACAGTCCCATTAGGATCTGCTAATTCAAACCAGCAATTCTACATAAGTTTTTGTAGCATTCCATCCCGTTAACATTATGAAAGTGGATTAATTTATTTCATGTCATCCAAACCAAACTACTAATTTCCTTGGTTTGACATCATGATCAATGTGCATGTGTTTAGGGGTAATGTGAACAGTGTAATCTGTTTGGCCTTGGCACCACCCATATGTCAGTGGGATGTGATATCAGCATGGCACAACTATTCCATCTAGATAGTGATAGTACATTTTGCTGAAGGATTGTGTTCACAGTGAAGCATGCCTTGTCATATTACACATCCTCAACATATTCCGGGAAGGCTGACTGAACAGGAGAGAATCAATATGGTTATTACTGCTCGTAGATGACGTTCATGTTAGTTGGTTTATAGTAGTGTCCAGAGCAAAAACAATGTACTATAATAACAGCTTATGATTGTTCTAACACCTCCTCTCTATGTTTTCCAGATTCACATCATCTATTGACCAATCTGCAGTAATGTATGCGAACACACTGTGTGTGGAATTGCTTAGTATCACATGATCCATGTTTTCTAGTGTCTGTTTTTATTCTGGCAACCATCTGGTTGTTGTATGCGCATTAATGGTTATGTTGATGAAATGCCGTGTTTTATGATGTTGGTTACTGTGGGGTGATGACCACATGTGACCCTAGTAGATGCTGTGCATTATCCTCATGATGTTGTCTGTTTCCCCTTCAGATGTCCTCTGATTCACAGCCCCTTGCCATACTGGGATCTGTTCACACTACACCCATGATATTAATGCACAGTCTTGTCCATTTCTGATTGTGTTCTGTGTGTGAAATAAAGTATGATGATGTTATACTGTTTTCACTGTTTCTGTGTGTTTGTACCATATCATGCTTTCTAGTTCACAGAATACAGATAAAATGAAGTGTTATTGTTCAATACATATATGTGTGTGTTTATTTAGAGAGATACATATACTAAATTAATCTGCACCTTGCCAATATAGATGTAGGTGCCAGCCAGAGGGGCGTGGATTCAGAAATCATGTCTATAGACATGCAGGGTTGTATATAATGACTTGAAGGGCTCAACTTGATTATGTAGTAATGTAAACACATATTGAACAGAATAGCTACACCCCTAACTGATGGTGATGAGCACATCTGTTGACTTTCAGGATAATGTACTAGTTACATGGTAAATATCCAGGATTACACAAACAACATTAACTAAAAAATTAGGTTTAATTGTTCACAAAGCCACACAGTGACAAATTACCACAGGCCTGCTCAGTATCATGGTGGAGGTGGGTAGGATACAGAGTTGCAGTAATACACGGAAATAGGGACATGGGGACAGAATGCAGGCAGGGGGGATGACATTGGTATAGATGATCAGTTGACGGGGGATATACAGTGCATCATCCAACATGAGACAATATCAGTTATATCATTATTAAATATATCATGATAACAACATTCAATATTCAAACCCAACAATACAGAATAAGGAGATATGCTCATGGGGAGAAGTAATCTGTAGTCTTGTGTGTGCAACAGACACTCCTATGCAACTGCAGAGGTAGAAGTGCTCAATCAGTCAATGTTTTAACCCCCATAGGTCACGTCACTGAAAATGCTAATCCACTATGAGACCAGACTCTCCATACCTAAGTTTGGATACTCAGATTTTGAACCTGACCAGGACCATATCAGTGTGTTCAAACCAATTTCATGTATTAGCAGAACTCACAACAAACTGGTCAGTTTGAGGTGTATTCTGTTCTGTGAAAGAGCATCTCTATTATCTGCTGTTGCATATGCATAACTGAAGGTAAACAGAACCTAAATAACAGTTATGTTCCAAGGCTAGAGTTACTCTTCCCTATATGTACAGGGAGGATCACATCAGCACTGAGCAAGAGATCTGGTAGGAAGTATGATACAGGCTTCACAACAGTCCAAGTAGAGGAGAGAATAGCATGTCTAAAGCAATAGGTACATATAAATCTATGTAGAGGATGTGCTATCACACCCGATGCAACGCATGATGACTGACATATTAACATACATGATGCAATGTGACAATAGCACAGTCCTGGAACGTGGGAATGCTCATCATCATTCCTTGTTCTGACTGTGGAATGGGACTCATCTTTGCGATCTGAAACAAACATACAAGGAACATGTGAATATTAACACTGCACATGCTCCATGAGAGCCTACTTCATCGCATACCAATATATGCTGGTCATTTCATACATACGTCTTCACTGTTCTTTCCATACATATGACACAAGCTACTCATCTGGTAGACGAGGAAGGATATATCTGTTGACTAATGATGTAGGAATATCACATAGATTACACATTAATGCATCTTTGGAGAGCCAAATGTGGTGTTTTACCTTGGACACGATCCCAAGCTCATCCAAGAGGGGATTTGTTTTTACCAGAACACGTGGGCTGTGGATCGTCATTATTTATCACTGCTTACCTATCTGATGTATTCTGGAAAGAGAGAGATAGGCTGTGAGGAATTGACTCTGCTGGGTTTTGAACCCTGGTCCCCAGGCTGCTATACCTCTTCCCTACCACTGCGCCAGCTTACCTTTGTGAATTCCATTGAGACCTTATAAGCTTGACTCTGCTAGCAATAGTATCAGTACCTAAGTCTCTTCAGCTGTGTCTGGTCAGGTGTCTGGTCCTTGGCCTATATAAGGCACTTCCTGTCTATTGATCCTTGCCAGATTATTGTGTGGTTCCTGATCACTTCAATAAACCTTGTTCCTGTTTTCACCTACAAGTTTGCGGAACTGGATTATTGCTGACCTTGGCTACTGGTCTCCACAACTTTGTGATTTCTATATCATTACAGAATAATCTGGCCCTTTCATGGAGACCGCTGGGACATTGGCCCAGCAGGTTGCTTTATTTGCAAGAACTGTGCAGACCCAGGCACAGACCATCCAAGTGCTGCAGGACCAGGTAGCTGAACTGCAAAATAAATTTCAGTCAATGCACAGTGAGTATACCAGCTCAGGGGCACGTGATGATGCGGCTGCTACTGTTACACCTGCACAAGAGGCCCGCTTGCCCCTGCCAGAAAAGTTTGGAGGAGATCACAAAAAATGTAGGGGTTTCCTAAATCAATGCCGTTTGCACTTCATGATGTTACCTCACCAATTTCCATCTGAAAGAGAGAAGGTGGGATTTATTTTTTCCTTATTCAAAGATGAAGCCCTGGCTTGGGGCTCCCCTCTTCTGGAACAAGACAGTCCAGTCTTGTGTAATCTAAATGACTTTCTTGAGGCTATGTGCCTAGTTTTTGATGACCCCAATCGATGTGCTACAGCAGAAGCCACTCTCCTTCATTTGCATCAAGGGAGGCGCTCGGTGGCTGAATATGCTGCTGAATTCAGACAGTGGGTTGCTGATACTACCTGGAACCAATCAGCCCAGAGGTTCCACTTCAGAAAAGGTCTCTCAGAAGCTATAAAAGATGAGCTAGCTCGTGTTGATCTTCCTGCTGACTTTGATGCATTTGTGCGTTTGGCTATCCGTATTGATCGGAGACTTTCTGAAAGAAGATTGGAAAGACAGGGCTCTTTTAGGCCAAGTACTACTCCAATTTCCTATTCAAGAACTTCTACTCCGATCCCACAAACACCTACAGACTCTGAGCCAGAGGCTATGCATGTAAATCTAATAAGAGGGCCATTATCCAACGAAGAAAAACAGTGGCGACGCACTCACAATTTATGCCTGTATTGTGGTAGTGCAGGGCACTATGCCATCAATTGCCCTAGCAAATCCAAAAGAACAATAGCTATGGCGGCTGAGGGTGCACAGATTTGACACCAATCCCAGATTTCGGATCAACTGGATTCTGTCACACAACCCTTGTTTTCTCTGGCTCATGGTGAAGAGGGTATGTTGACTCAACATCCTCATTTTGTGGTGCCTATCACGTTGCAATGTGGTGATCGTAAAATTTAAACTACCGCTATGATAGATTCTGGAGCAGGCGGAAACTTTATGGACATTAAATTTGCAGCAGGAAATAGAATTCAGTCTATCCCTAATTCTTCACCTGTGTTAATGGAGACAGTTGATGGTTCTCCACTTACGTCAGGACCGGTTACACATGAGACTGTGCCCTTAAAGTTGACTGTGGAAGTGAATCACCATGAGGCTATCTCTTTCCTCAACACAGTTTCCAGTGATTTTGGGGGTACCTTGGCTTGCTCTGCATAACCCACAGATTTATTGGAAAATCAGAACTTTGTCCTTTCCTTCAGAACACTGCTTAATGAATTGTCAACCCTCTAAGGTAACACCTGTTGCCACAACAATTAATGAAATGGTTGCTACAAACTTGACTAAGCTTCCTCTACAATATCGGGATTTTGCAGATGTCTGTGATAAGAAGAATGCTGATCAGCTTCCACCACACAGGCCTTATGATTGCCCAATAGAGCTGTTGCCTGGGGCTGCTATCCCATTTGGCCGTATATATATTCCCTTTCTGAGCCTGAATTGAAAGCTCTTCGTGAATATCTACAAGAAAATCTTGCCAAAGGCTTTATTCGACCATCTACTTCTCCTGCAGGATCTCCTATTTTCTTTGTAGAAAAGAAAGATGGCAGCCTACGGCCATGCGTTGATTACAGGGACATTAATAACATCACTGTTAAAAAACGCTACCCCTTGCCTCTGATTCCTAAACTTTTGGAGAGACTTCGCTCAGCTAAAATATTTATGAAGCTTGATCTTCGGGGGGCATATAATCTGGTTTGCATACGACCCAATGATGAATGGAAAACAGCTTTCAGAACCAGGTACGGGCATTACGAATATCTAGTAATGCCTTTTGGGCTGTGTAATGCCCCTGCAACTTTCCAGCATCTTATCAATGATGTACTACGAGATCTCCTGGATCAGTTTGTTGTGGCATATTTGGTATGATATCCTAATATTCTCTGATAATCTTGAAAACCACAGAAAACAGGTCCGTATAGTTCTAGAGCGCCTTCGTACCCACCGCCTATACATTAAACTAGAAAAATGTAAGTTTGAACAAACAGACATTCAATTCCTGGGGTATGTAATAACTCCCAAAGGTTTAAGTATGGACGCAAGTAAAATTAAAGCTGTGCTGGACTGGCCCATCCCCAAGAATGAAAAAGATGTTCAGAGATTTGTGGGGTTTGCCAATTTTTACAGGCGTTTCATTAAGAATTTCCCTGCCGTTATTACACCGATCACTGAACTCACACGTAAGGGGACTCCTTTTCAGTGGTCCGATAAGGCGGATACCGCATTTTCCCGATTGAAGACTCTGTTTACCTCTGCCCCTGTCCTGGTACATCCTCAGCCGGAATTACCATTTATTGTGGAAGTTGATGCTTCTGATTCAGCTGTTGGTGCTATACTGTCTCAAAGGACTGGACCTAAGATGCTGTTACATCCGTGTGCCTTCTATTCCCGCCAGATGGTGCCAGCAGAAAGAAACTATGACATAGGGAATAAAGAACTATTGGCTATAAAAGCTGCCTTCACCGAATGGAGACATCTCTTGGAGGGAGCTACCCATCCAATTACTGTCCTCACAGATCACAAAAATCTGGAATGTATTCGATCAGCTAAGAGACTATCAGCCAGACAAGCACGCTGGTCCCTATTCTTCTCAAGGTTTAATTTTTTGGTTACATACCGTCCTGGCTCCAAGAATGGTAAGGCGGATGCCTTGTCTAGAATAGCTGACCCCCTCCATACTACCGTAACCAAGACCACCATCTTGCCAGAGGATATATTTATAGGAGTTACATTTCCTTCTGATCTGATGTCTCGCATTAAAAAGGGCTACGCTGAAGACCCAGTTCTTCGTGATCCTCCTCGTGACCTCCATATGACGATGCTTAATGGGTTTTGGATTTTTCAACAACGTCTGTTTGCTCCGGAGTCAGTGCGACTGGACCTTTTACGTCTCTACCATGACTCAAAACCAGCAGGTCATCCAGGAATCCGAAAGACACAAGAGCTACTTGCCCGATGATTTTGGTGGCCGAAGTATCATGAGGATGTTAAGAAGTATGTGTCCTCTTGTGATGTGTGTGCCAGACATAAGACTCCTCGCTCATCCCCTGTTGGCTTGCTTCAGCCTCTTCCGATTCCTCATCGTCCCTGGGGATCTATATCCATGGACTTTATTGTGGAACTACCTCCCTCTAAGGAACACACTACCATTCTTGTTGTTGTGGACAGGTTAACTAAGATGGGTCATTTCATACCAGCTCGTGGTCTCCCTTCAGCTAAACAGACGGCTGACCTGGTTATTCGGGAAATATTTTGCTTGCATGGAGTGCCTGATGAAGTAGTTTCTGACAGGGGAGTGCAGTTTACGTCTCGTTTTTGGAAACATTTTTGTTCTAATCTAGGTATTAATGTAAATCTGTCGTCAGCTTTTCATCCGCAAAGTAATGGACAGACTGAGCGAACCAACCAGACTTTGGAGCAATATTTGCGGTGCTATATTAGTTACCTGCAGGATGACTGGCTGGATTTTCTACCCACGGCAGAGTTTGCCTATAACAATGCCCAACATTGCTCCACTTCTTTGAGCCCATTTTTTGCCAACTATGGTTACCATCCGGCCTTTCTAGTCAGTCTCCCAATTACTACTTCCATTCCTGCTGTCACTGACCGGCTAACAGCCTTACGTGATTCCCAAGCACTGTTGAAAGAGACTCTTTTGGAGGCTCAGGAATGTTACAAAAGAGCTGCTGATAGGCATAGAAAGGAGGCCCCAGTCTATCACGTTGGTGACAAGGTGTGGCTGTCAACAAGGAATCTCAAGCTTCGGATTCCTTCTCATAAATTGGGTCAAAGGTTCATGGGACCTTTTGAGGTCATTGCTCAGATCAATGCTGTCACTTTCCGTTTACAACTCCCGAATTCCATGAAAATACATCCAGTGTTTCACGTTGCACTGCTTAAACCTTTTCATGAAAACACTTTCCCTGGCCGAGCCCTGCCTGCCCCACCTCCAGTCCTCGTGGATGGTGAGGATGAGTACGAAGTGGACAAAATTCTTGACTCCAGGATCTTCCGTGGCAAGCTTCAGTATCTGGTTCGCTGGAAAGGCTATGGTGAGGAGGAGAGTTCGTGGGAACCAGTGGACAATATTCACGCTCCTGATCTCCTTCCGTCTTTTCATGTGCAGTACCCTGCTAAACCAGGTAATAGGGCATCCAGAGGCTGCACCTATAGAGGCGGGGGTAATGTGAGGAATTGACTCTGCTGGGTTTTGAACCCTGGTCCCCAGGCTGCTATACCTCTTCCCTACCACTGCGCCAGCTTACCTTTGTGAATTCCATTGAGACCTTATAAGCTTGACTCTGCTAGCAATAGTATCAGTACCTAAGTCTCTTCAGCTGTGTCTGGTCAGGTGTCTGGTCCTTGGCCTATATAAGGCACTTCCTGTCTATTGATCCTTGCCAGATTATTGTGTGGTTCCTGATCACTTCAATAAACCTTGTTCCTGTTTTCACCTACAAGTTTGCGGAACTGGATTATTGCTGACCTTGGCTACTGGTCTCCACAACTTTGTGATTTCTATATCATTATATAGGCCTACATTAATATAGTGATTGATGTGTTATTTGTGTCCTTCAGCATACGTGGCCATATTATTACACAAATACTCACTATATAGTTCACATTGATGTTGCAGTTCTGTTGCTGTTCATGTTTTTCCATGTCTAGGTTGTTGAAAGAAGAGTTGACACACGACAGCAGGTCTTTAAGGTTAATATGATGTGAGGATCACAGTCACAAATTAGACAAAGTATGTGTTCTATTCGTATTGTATATCTCTTATTGATAAAATGTAATTGCCTGTTAGTGGGTTATGCCATGTTGCTATAGGATGAGAAAATATGGAATTCTGCATTGTCTCATGTAAACAAGTATAAAAGGCTGTGTCTTGTTATATAGTAGTCAGTTCTCCAGGCGGTCAGCAGCAGCCACCATGTTGGGTTTGGCTGCTGATCCATATTTGATCCTACTGAATAAACTAATCATGAGAAAATAACCAGAGGACTCTGTTTTGTGTTATCAGGACTGGTTCTTGATCTGCAAAGTATGTGTGTATGGTATTCATCTACAACATATTGATCCCCATTTCATGTGGTTTGGCAGGATCATACAATGTGAACAATACTGGTCCATAGTGTTTGGAGGTATTCCTATACAAATGTGGGGCATATATATACATTGACATAGTGGGATATGCAATCCATTCCAGTTATCTATGCCATTGATGTTTAGAACCATCAGTACTTAAGATGTGTATGGGAATGTGTGCTTACTTACCTGCAACTGATCGTGTTGCTTGTTCCAGTGTACATACATCATATCAGGGAACTCTCATCTACTGTGGACTGGTTGGAATTCTATATGACAAGGGCAATGGATCAAGGTGGATTTGGGAGTTAGGCATAATCCAGATACATTAGACTGTATTCCATTCATATTGGATATGTACTTACATGTGAAGTACTCACGAATGAGGTGGGTGCGTTGTTGTGACCCCTGCAGATTATCCACCACAGGGGGAGGTAAAGCCTCTTCCTCCCCATGTAGCGGAACCTCATCAATGTCCCCCAGACAGTTGGCCTGTACTGCTATATTGTGCAGACAACAGCAGGCAAGCATGATGTGACAAACTTTCTCGGGCTTATATTGTTGAGCACCCCCAGTAGAATGTAAACATCTGAAGCGCATCTTTAGTACACCAAAGGTGTTCTCAATTACATTCCGGCAGGTCTTATGCGCAGCATTATACCACACCTCTGCCCGAGTCTGGGGATTGCTCACAGGAGTCAACAACCATGGCAAACACATTTATCCTGCATTACCTGATGGAAACAAAGTGTGACATGTTGATATGAATAAGATATTGTGATGTTTGACAAAGCATATGCCCAAACATCATTATCATGACCTATAAACACATCCCTGTGGCTAACACACAGTTAAAGATATAAGGGAGCTGGATCATGGATGCATCTGATAGAGGCTAATTAGTAGTGTATTAACACATGTATTCTATATGAAGCTTCAGTTCAATTACAATGTGATTTGCACAAATGTCAAATCCAGATGGTCACACCCACAGGACACTTACATGAGGCGGGACACAAGGGAAATACAACAGGGTACATATTGCGACCCTTCTTGTAGAGAGCACAGAAAGTATCTGTTGCAGTTCTTGGACAGAGCACATGCCAGAAGTCACTGAGGTGAAGAATGATAGTGTATTATTCTGAATTTAAATGTGATGCTAATTCAGGTGGAATTTGAGGGGCGTACACAATCAAAGGAGGGTGTTCTGAAAGCTACCAGAGGCAAGGAGGTGTATTGCAGCTAACATCCGTGTCATTTCTGGGATGGCTCTATGGTAACCCTATATCCCTCTGTCCCTGTGCTACTGGAGCTCTCTCTCCTCCCTGATTCTCCCCCACGATACTAGGCATGGCCTGTGGTAATTCCCTTGCCTGGCTTGGTTCTGCCCCAGCATGGATCACATCACCACTCACACCCTCATTCACTCCCAGACACTCCTCTCTGCCACTCCACATCAACCCCTCAATCACACACCTTGCTTCCGGATCTGCACGCTGTGCCATGTACGCACAATAATATCTCAACTTCATCTGCCCACTCTGTCCAGCATCCCTCTCACTTGTTGAGCATCCATGCTGTTTCAGACGTGCTGATGACTTGTTGGGGATGGGGTTATATAGCTTGTTGATTACATTACCTGGTATTAGGCACTTAATTACAGCTTTGGAATTGGTCACCTGTGGATCATTACGTGGCATTCCAGCTGATGATTTTACGTCAAGAAGCCTCTCAGCCAATTACATGCGCACTTGGCAAGTGCGTATGTAATTGGCTGAGAGGCCTAACACGGCCACCAAATGCGTATGTAAGTGCGTATGTAATTGGCTGAAAGGCTTTTGGTGGGTTACTGCGCTATTGCCGCGTTGGCACGCCAAAAGCCTCTCAGCCAATTACATACGCACTTAGCGGCCTGACACTACAAGTGCATATGTACTTGGCTGAGAGGCCTAACACAGCCCGCCAAGTGCGTATGTAATTGGCTGAAGCCGTTGGCGCGCTCGCAAGCTGAAAAGGGGACATACTAGGGAGACACGCCTCTCAGCCAATAATGTACAAGCTAAAGAATTTGATTGACAGTAGGAGTTTATAAATGTGATTGACACAAACCCAGGCGTTGACTATGTTGTGAGAGCCATTGGAGTTAGCACGCAGTTACAGGAGCAGCTGGGAGAGAGTGTTTTTTTAGAGTAGTGGTTTGTAGAGATGTACATTAGTTTTTTGTCTTGTTTCTTGTCTACTTCATAAGTACGTACACTTAAGAAATACAAAAATTTACAGATTTCACATATTTGCTGTTAGGACTCACCCCCCCACACCCATCCCCCAACACTTATTAAATACTCATAGCACACACATTTTCTTTATCGTTCTTTTGATTTGTAGGTGCACTATTTTTGATTGTTTTGTATTTTATATATGATAACACATAGAACATACACTTTTTTTTCCCCACACACATATAACAGTTCTAGTTATTTTGAGTTATCCTTATTTCTTTATAATTTCTGAGCATGAAGGGAGGAGATTCGTGGAGAGAGGAGGGTGAAGAGGAGGAGAGGAGCAGAGAGTGAGAGCAGTGAGAGCGGAGTGGAGGGTGGAGGAGAGGTGATTGTGTTGGAGGGGGTATCCCCAGAGGGAGAGGAGGAGGGGTCCCCGGTGGGAGAGGAGGAGGAGAGGTCCCTGGAGGGGGAGGAGGAGTGGTCTCCAGAGGGAGAGGAAGGGTCCCCGGAGGAGGAGAGGTCACTGGATGGAGAGAAGTAGGGGTCCCCGGAGGGAGAGGAGGAGAGGTCCCTGGAGGAGGGGGGGTCCCCGCAGGAGGTGGGGTCCCCGGAGGGAGATGCCAGTTCAGGCACAAATAGAGGAGAGACAGAGGGGAAGGGGCCTGTTCCCGGGGCGGGGGGTAGTTTGGGGAAGGCCTCAGGGAGAGGTCAGGGAGGCCAGGGTCCCCGAACACAGTTGAGAGAGCAATGATCTATTAGCAAGGGCAGGAGCAGGGCCTGTAATTATACACCACGGGAGAATATGGTCCTCCTGGGTGTGATCCGTGACCGACCCGTCATCCTGGTTGCAAGGGAAGCGAAGCCTGGGCCTAAGGCTCAGGCTTGGAAGGAGGTAGTGGAGGTGATGAAGGAGGTGTCCACAGTGCCTAGGGGCTTGGGATCCTTAAAGCACCGTTATGTGGATATCAGGGCCACGGTGAGGAGGAAGATGGCCAGAGAAGCCCAAGGACACAGTGTGACCTATAAAGAGTGGGAGAGGATCGCAAAGGATCTTCTAACACCGCTGCCCGCAGCTGGAGCTTCAGTCCCGGGGGCCCAGCAGGACCCAGCCTCCATTTCAGGTGAATATTGGGGCGGGCAATTTCGCCCCCACCACACTGTATGTGTGAAACTGGATTAGATTACACAGTCCAGAGGTTGAATCATGTGTTCCATTGAGCAGATCCAGACAAGTTGTAAGTGCCATGCACTCTAATGGTTTCTTCAGTTAAATGGAGTGATTTGTGATGATCCTTTTTTTATCAGTCAGGTTGCAGCGGTGTACTGACCACATGTGACCTTGGCAGGTGCTATGCATCATGCTTATTCTAGACTATTATATTGGCCCCTGTAGGTATCCCCTTTGTTTTATTCTAGCCCCTTGCTCTCTCGGGACCCGCCCACACCACACCCATGATATTAATGCACAGTCTTGACCACTGCTGATTGTGGTCTGTGTCCAAAATAAAACTTTGTTATAGCGTTATGTGAATTCACAGTCTTGACCACTGCTGATTGTGGTCTGTGTCCAAAATAAAGCTTTGTTATACTGTTATGTGAATGCACAATCTTGGCCACTGCTGATTGTGGTCTGTGTCCAAAATAAATCTTTGTTATACTGTTATCTGAATGCACAGTCTTGACCACTGCTGATTGTGGCCTGTGTCCAAAATAAAGCTTTGTTATACTGTTATCTGAATGCACATTCTTGACCACTGCTGATTGTGGTCTGTGTAAATAACAAAGCTGTGCAATACCGTTCTCACCATCACATTAGTGTCACATTACTATAGATGTAAACTAATGAGCCCTAGTTAACCTGCAATAGATCCATACATATTAAGAGGAATAGTCCTAATAGCATTAGATATCATAATACATCTAATAGATCTACAATCTAGGCATAATAAAGGGTTAATGCACAGGCCAAGTCCAATTAGTGATACTGTAGAGTAGGAACATTCCCCTGAGGGCCTAACAGGATAATGGTAGGTGATACTGGAGTGGCTTGTCAGTTCCTTCTCCAGTGATATGAGATTTGTCCAACCACTCTGCTTTCACCCGCCCACCCACACTGGCCCTTAATGTTATAGCTCACAGCTTGATTGAAGTATACACGCCCCATCAGTGATAGGGCTTGTGTACTTCAATAAAGCTGTGAGCTATACCATTAAGGGCCATTGTGGGTGGGCGGGTGAAAGCAGAGTGGACGGACAGATCCCAAATCACTGGAGAAGGAACTGACAAGCCACTCCAGTATCACCAGCATGCAAACCTTGTAGGAAAGCAGTGGCAGAGGCCTAGCTGCATGTGCTGCAGTCCAGAGAGGCAGACATGATTGAAAGACCAAACAAGAGATATTGTGTACTTCAATGAAGCTGTGAACTATACCATCAAGGGCCATTGTGGGTGGGCGGGTGAAAGCAGAGTGGACGGACAAATCCCAAATCACTGGAGAAGGAACTGACAAGCCACTCCAGTATCACCAGCATGCAAACCTTGTAGGAAAGCAGTGGCAGAGGCCTAGCTGCATGTGCTGCAGTCCATAGAGGCAGACATGACTGAACGACCAAACAAGAGACATTGTGTACTTCAATGAAGCTGTGAGCTATACCATTAAGGGCCATTGAGGGTAGGAGGGTGAAGGCAGAGTGGATGGATAAATCCCAAATCACTGGAGAAGGAACTGACAAGCCACTCCAGTATAACCAGCATGCAAACATTGTAGGAAAGCAGTGGCAGGGGCCTAGCTGCATGTGCTGCAGTCCATAGGGTCACAGACAGTCAGACACGACTGAAAGACTGAACAGGACATATTCACATGCTCCCCGTGTACTTGATATATGCCATGTGGCTGTGTAATGTGCCCCATGTCACGACCCACTCTCTGGCTGGGGTCTGCTGACTGGATTTGGGTTACTCTGGACCTTGGAGTAGCTTTGAGTGCAGGAACATCATGTCTCAGCCCTTGGTTTAGACTGAGCAATATTGACAGTAAGTCTGACGAATCTTACTGCAAGCATATGTCCCCGGGTAAATAATACATCTACACACCACGTCTTGATGAAAATTATGAAACACGTTTTATTTTGGAACAACATATTTAAAACATTTCACACACACACAGTGGAGGGAGTGGATCAACCTTTCCCCTTTCTCTGGCCAATAGGATAACCTCTAGAGTAATCTAATTACCTCTGTCCAATGTAAGACTATAGGCTATAGGAACCACCAGACCCCTCCCATGGGCCAACCCCAGGCGTGGCCACCAAGCTCATTCTGACCCAGACTGTCCCAGGGGAAACTTCCTGTTGAGCTCCTAGGCCCCCCATTGTTATCTAGGTTCCTGGCTGTCTGGCAAATCTCTTTGTTTATACTAAGGACCATATGGCCAACTCCTGACTGAGAGTTTATACAATGGGGAATGGTTAACTAAATACAATCAATCCCTAATACAATCTACAACATAATACTAACATATAATCACCACAACCCAAACCTTTTGTTCTTCCACATGGCAACAGCATGTGGAAGATAACCCAGCCTAAAATGGCCACTGCTGCCAGTCACAAAATGGCCCCAGCATAGTTCACACCAAATCCAATATGGCCCCTGGGTGATTCATGACAACACCTCCCCAAGCGT
Organism: Discoglossus pictus; assembly: GCA_027410445.1. NCBI lineage: Eukaryota > Metazoa > Chordata > Amphibia > Anura > Alytidae > Discoglossus > Discoglossus pictus. Next base: position 142,827,921 of record CM050165.1, on the reverse strand, counting down.
GGCAGGAAACATCCATGCCTCTAGGATTTTCCCAGCTACGCTGATAGTCATGACTCTTCTGGATTGGCTAGGCCCTCTGCACTCTCTCCAGGTTCAAGTCCTTTAGAAAACAGTCCCAAAGTGCAGAGTAAAGACCTCCCCCAGCCCTTGGCCTTGCACCCACTGTATAGAGCAAATTGCTCTTCCCATTCACACCCACCCAAATAGTCCAGGGTACCTCCCCAATAATCTGGGATCCCAGAGTACAACAGGTGGGCCACAGTTTTTGTCCCATAGCAACCCTGTTCCCCCCAGCCAGTCCCCACAGCTGGGCTGGGGTCTCTAAAACAGTCTCTGGGCCTATGGGATTGCAAGGGGGCAGTCCAGTACCTCTCTCAGCAACATCATTATTGTTGAGAGCCCAATAACACAATAACTGCAGTAAAGTACATACCGGTCTGCGCTTGACTCCAGCGTCCCTGATGGAGTCCGGACCTGGATGCTCTGTTTGCTCTGGCTCCTGGAAATCTGTATCTTTGGACAGACCCTCCTGGTTTTCTTCCCCTGGTTCTGTCTGTGTTGCAGCCTGGAGAACTACGCTGTTCCCACCCAGGCTGTGCTTTGGGGCCCTCAGCTGACCCTCTTCTTCTATGGCCTTTTGCTTGGTACCCTTATCCCAGTCCTCCAGGTTTAACTGGGCCTTTGGAGTGGTGTCTGTTCCAGTGGGCTCCTGGACACTGGTTATCCAGGGTATCTCCCCACTTGGTACACCCTCTATCATGGTGCCTCTCTGCACCCATAATGCTTTTGCCAAAGCTGGCATGCTTGCTGCCCCGGCCTGGCTCTTTGTGCCCCTGGCACTCTCTCCTGCTGTGTGAGGTCAGGTTCCCTGTAGCCAGAAACCAATTCCTTTCCCTCCCCACAGTCTCTTAAACAACCCTCCTGGGCTCTGTTTTTCAATAGCACCTCTGGGGACAACTCCCCTGGGGTGTCAGGGTACAGACAGTGGTTATCTGATGCAGGCTGGGGAATCTCATCATTCCCTTCCAGCCTGGCCTCTAAGGCTCCCTTCCCACCGTCCATCACATAATAATCCAGAGCCTCTGGCTCCATTAACAGTTCTGGCCAACACACTTTGCCTAGAACTTCTGAGGGCAGACTTAACTTATCTGGCCCTAGCTTGTGAGCAGTTCCCACTTCCTCTGGGATTAAATCTCTTGGGGTATCAGGGGGCAGACATGGATTATCTGACCCCACCCAGGGAACATTCCACTGGGTCTCTGGCTCTTTGGGCTGGTGACTAGGCCCTGACACAGTTACTGCATGTTCTAGGGGCAAACATTCTCCATCCCCAGGAGTTGGCAAAGGAACAGTGTTTACCCCTTCCCACTCCTCACTTTGTTTACCGTCTATAAAAGCCTCTCCCCAGTTCCAGTGAACATACTCCCTCTGGTACATACCGTCTGAGTTGTAAAAATACTTCTTGGGTATCGCATCCCACAATTGCACATACTCAGCCTCCAGTTGCAGCTCTTGCTGAATCAGGAGTTCCAGCAAAGGAGCCTCCGGGAACCATGCTTCCAGTCCCAGACCCCGGCAGCGTTCAACAAACAAGTTATTATGCCTCCTTGCAGTTCCCATGCCACATTCTGGATCACCATTCAGAATCTCACCGACGCCATATTCTAGATCCAAACGAAAATAGAGATCCTCTCTCCGGCCACCCAAGGACTCTATCCTGGCAAGGTACTGTTCCTCCAAGTCCATCTCCTTCTCTACCAGTTCCTCCAACCAGCTTGCCAGCTCATGGCCATGCCATAATTGCATGAATGCCATCCATTGATTTAGCAGGAGTAGTCTGTAGTCCTCTGCTTCCATCTGCTCCATTTTCTGGTCCTTCTCAGAGTACCCCACCACTGTGCCACCAATTGTCACGACCCACTCTCTGGCTGGGGTCTGCTGACCGGATTTGGGTTACTCTGGACCTTGGAGTAGCTTTGAGTACAGGAACATCATGTCTCAGCCCTTGGTTTAGACTGAGCAATATTGACAGTAAGTCTGACGAATCTTACTGCAAGCATATGTCCCCGGGTAAATAATACATCTACACACCACGTCTTGATGAAAATTATGAAACACGTTTTATTTTGGAACAACATATTTAAAACATTTCACACACACACAGTGGAGGGAGTGGATCAACCTTTCCCCTTTCTCTGGCCAATAGGGTAACCTCTAGAGTAATCTAATTACCTCTGTCCAATGTAAGAGAGGTAGGCTATGGGAACCACCAGACCCCTCCCATGGGCCAACCCCAGGCGTGGCCACCAAGCTCATTCTGACCCAGACTGTCCCAGGGGAAACTTCCTGTTGAGCTCCTAGGCCCCCCATTGTTATCTAGGTTCCTGGCTGTCTGGCAAATCTCTTTGTTTATACTAAGGACCATATGGCCAACTCCTGACTGAGAGTTTATACAATGGGGAATGGTTAACTAAATACAATCAATCCCTAATACAATCTACAACATAATACTAACATATAATCACCACAACCCAAACCTTTTGTTCTTCCACATGGCAACAGCATGTGGAAGATAACCCAGCCCAAAATGGCCACTGCTGCCAGTCACAAAATGGCCCCAGCATAGTTCACACCAAATCCAATATGGCCCCTGGGTGATTCATGACACCCCATATTTGTGTTCCCAAATGTAGATGTGATGAGCAAAATGTATATACAATTAAATAGAGCCTCTGTGAGTAACAAAGGGTTTATACGGCATAATTTTGATGTTTTTATGTAATCAGGTAGTGTGTCTTTAATTGCTTTATGTAAGCTGCAGCATGGCTCTTCATTCCAAATGTAACAACTAATTGGTTGTATAATGCATTTGCTTTGGTGGGGGGAGGGTGTTGTGCAATCAATTGTAATGGCCTTCCATGCTTTCCCTATGTTAAACTGTCACTGTTACACTTTAAGTTGTCTGTACGTAGTACGTAAAACCTTTTGCTGGGGCATTGTTGTGCACTTAGCGATTTTGCGAGATACAAGCTTACATGCAAATAACACTTCTTGGAGACAAATCTCGGCCAATGAGTCCAAAATTACGTAAGTCGAACGCAACACTCTTCGTAGTACGCAAATCGCGCTACGAGGCGCATTTGCGAGGTACAAATTCAAACCCAGCTCTAATTTAATAAGGGCCTATATGTCCTTATTCCATTTGTTTGATAAGAGATATGAGGACTGAAAAATTAAACATTTATATTTGTATAATAAAGTCTTCTGATGGGGCTTGAACTGAAGTCTTACCCCTAGGTCTTCTGCAGTTCGATGACCCTTTAAAAGAATGGATGGTTACAGGATACAACAAATATCCCCATACTTTTACTCAATAAAAACACTGTGGCTATGTGTTCAAAGAGTGCTCCAACTTTATTTTCCACAACCCCATAGAACACAATACGACAATAGTAACTTTTACATAAGCAAACATAGTTCTCCAAATCTGCCCCTAATAATGGGTGGACAACCTGACCCTCTTATCAACAGTAACTAAAAACATTAGTAGATCGACATAATCATATTTCACACAAAAATGCATTTAGCTTTATGTTGAGCTTGGCGTTTCAGATGTATATACACTCCACTTACAAGTTTTCCTTTCCCCATGCTATATACCGTACGTATTTATAAATGTTTCTGTACATATACAATAGGTCACAAAATGTCAGGTACACAGTTACATACCTAAATATCACTGCACATAGACATTTTTGTACATGTACACATAATGTAATAGCACTGCACTGAACATTTGCTGCCCTAGGGTTGTGCCTAATGTTAGAAACACACAATTGATGTAAAGAGTAGATAGTTGAAAACGATTAGGCATTCATCTAAGTACATTTACTGACATGGGTTTGCTCCACCCAAAAATTTAATTTTTCTTAAGTTTATAAAGCTTTGCTTGATGACATTCACATGCCTAGTACAATAAAGTTAGCAAACACAAACCACTTGAACACAGTGCAAAATAAGGAATTGTAGATACAGGAACGAAATAACAGTACAAAAAAATCGGCAATTTGTAGGTCACTTCTATTGTTTGTTTGTTTTTTTAATAAATGTTTGTTATTTTTTTTACTGACTCTCTATTGAGCCTTTTGTCATTAAAGCTATTGTGCTCCCCTTAAAGCATTGTAATTATTAGCCTATAAGTCTTCCTCCTCTGTATGGTTGCGTTAGCCAAATTTAATGGGAATGTGTTCAATTAATTAGGCATTTTCATTAGCACAATGTAGAACTGGTGTCAAAGATGATGTCAATGATGTTAAATGCATTGATATTAACAATAATACCAAGCGGCACTGCCTCAGTGGTAAGGCAAGCAAAGCTCCCATGTAATATGTTGTTTAGCTGCCCAGAAACAATCAAGGTACCCAGGGAGGAATGTAAGAAGACATATTGACAATTACTTACTGTACTGTTTCATTGTGCAAATGTATATCATAATACTAATTTATATACTCTCATTCATGGTGTTGTCACATTCTTAATCCAAAATTATAATACATGCCAAAGCAACTATAATGGCTGAACATGTATCAGTCTTACATTGGTACCTCCTTGGTTTGTGTTTACATCTTCCTTATGTGTTTCAGTTTTATTTGTGGTTACAATAAAAATAATGGATGAAGAACTAAAAGTAACTTTCTTTAGTCTGATAGGATTTCCATTTCTGACAACAAGCCTGCTATTTAGGGTCTTCTGGAGTCCACAGAAATGAAAACATAGGAACTTCACAAGAAGACGTCTGAACTGCAAAAGAACAAGATAAAAATTACATATAGATATAGATACAGTAGACTCTCAATTAATCGGCACCCATGGGAATTTGTAAATGCAGGATAAATGTAGTTTCTGGTAGCTTGAGAGTTACTATTAAAAGAGGCCTAGATTAACTGCACACAGGATGCTCTGCTAAGTATATTTGTAAGAGAGGGCTGTTCTAGCAGCAGCAGCTTTCACTCCTCACACACAGGTAGGTTCGGCTGGAGGGTGCGGTTCTCAACCCGGAAAATGTAACTCCAACACTGCCCTGGCTCAGTCACTCATGCCTTTCTGCTTCCAGGTATCATTGAATTGCAGAGACGTACAGTGGATGAAATCTAGGTGCCTGTAAGCATTTTGTGGCACGACAACCTGACTCCTGGCATTTGTTGAGCCCTGTAAATTATTTTTTTTATTTTAAGTACAGTATTCATTGTTTTTTCTGGTTGCTTGAGTTCTGGTTAACTGAGAATCTACTGTAAGTGATATATACATTTATATATATTTATACAGTATCTCACAAAAGTGAGTACACCTCTCACATTTTTGTAAATATTTTATTATATCTTTTCATGTGACAACACTGAAGAAATTACAGTCTGCTACAATGTAAAGTAGTAAGTAGCCTGTATAACAGTGTAAATTTGCTGTCCCCTCAAAATAACTCAACACACAGCTATTAATGTCTAAACCGTTGGCAACTAAAATGAGTACACCCCTAAGTGGAAATGTCCAAATTGGGCTTAAATTGTCAATATTTTGTGTGGCCACCATTATTTTGCAGCACTGCTTTAACCCTCATGGGCATGGAGTTCACCAGATCTTCACAGGTTGCCACTGGAGTCCTCCTCCACTCCTCCATGATGACATCACAGAGCTGGTGGATGTCAGAGACCTTGCACTCCCCCATCTTCCGTTTGAGGATGCCTCACAGATGCTCAATAGGGTTTACGTCTGGAGACATGCTTGGATGTCTTGGAGGTGTGTTTGGGGTCTTTATAATGTTGGAATGCTGCCCTGTGGCCGAGTCTCCAAAGGGAGGGGATCATGCTCTGCTTCAGTATGTCACAGTACATGTTGGTATTCATGGTTCCCTCAATGAACTTTAGCTCCCCAGTGCCGACAGTTGAAATAATCCCTAAATGACAGAAAACGGATAAGGCACAAAGAACACAAAAACACTGATATGAGATTAAACCCTCAGTTTGAATGTAAATAGCAATGCAGAGAGAGTGGAGGCAGCATCTGACATCATCAGGTAAATACATATAGGGGGAATCAATACAACATATTATAGAAAACATATATACACATATAGACATCTGGACCTGCATAAGTGTTTCTGGCACTGGGGGTCTACAGTTCATTGAGGGAACCAGGAATGCCATCATGTACTGTGACATACTGAAGCAGAAACAGGGCGGTATTCCAACATTATAACGACCCCAAACACACCCCCAAGACGACCACTGCCTTGCTAAAGAAGCTGAAGGTAAAGGTGATGGACTGACCAAGCATGTCACCAGACCTAAACCCTATTGAGCATCTGTGGGGCATCCTCAAACGGAACGTGGGGGAGTGCAAGGTCTCTAACATCCACCAGCTCTGTGATGTCATCATGGAGGGGTGGAAGAGGACTCCAGTGGAAACCTGTGAAGCTCTGGTGAACCAAATGCCCATTAGGGTTAAGGCAGTGCTGGAAAATAATGGTGGCCACACAAAATATTGACACTTTGGGCCCAATTTGGACATTTCCACTTAGGGGTGTACTCACTTTAGTTGCCAACGGTTTAGACATTAATAGCTGTGTGTTCAGTTATTTTGAAGGAACAGCAAATGTACACTGTTATACAGGCTGTACACTTACTACTTTACATTGTAGCAGAGTATAATTTATCCAGTGTTGTCACATGAAAAGATATAATAAAAATCTACAAAAATGTGAGGGATGTACTCACTTTTGTGAGATACTGTATATTTATATTACTAACAAACTGGATACACCAATTTCTAGACACATTCGCCTTTACCATCAAGGTGATGTTAAAAGTCTGGAATTCCATATCATTAATGATATTAAAACATTGATAAGAGGAGGAAATATGGATCAAAAACTGATGCAAGAGGAGTGCAAGTGGATCTATCTAATGGGAGCCCAGGGTCCATGGGGTCTCAATGAAGGGTTCACCTTTAGTCCATTCATTTGATCTAATATGTTGAGTGAGAGTCCCTTTGTTTTCTAGAGTATCTAATCTTTGAGTGGCATACATGCCTGTAACAATGTATCGAGTCATAGGTAGGAAAAGAATATGCATGAGTATATCTAAGCCTGAAATAACATTTCCCAATTTTCCCAATAATAGGATTCTATTACAACAGTTACTTATTTAAAAATCTCTTGATACTAACAAAATATAACACTATTGATATCTCTTTTCCAAAAAAAGATTAGTATACCCTTTTTTTATTTTAGAAGTGGTTTTGTTTATCTTTTCTTTTCTAGCAGGAGCAGAGAAGGGCTTAGTCCCTTCTACAATAGTAATAGCAGGTCTTAGTAACCGCACTTCATTCAACAACAGATAACGCTGTTTATAAAGGATTAATAAAGTTAAGTGAAACTTAGGTGGAAAAAAACGCTATTAAGGTCTCTATACTAAATCTCGCGTTGGCTTAGAAAGGACGTCAATCCCGGAAGTAAACAAGAGTTTATGGACATCTCGGTACACCGAGAAATCTCGCGATAGGCCGTCAAGTCTTGACGGAAGGCTCTATACGATACAAGTGATGTCACGACGTAAACTGGTGAAGGGCGCTAAACTAGGAAGTACCCCAAGCCACTGGTAATCAAATACCAGCCAATACACACTAAAGTGGTGTGAACCAACGCACAGGAAACGCCTAGGAAGGCGTAACTAGTCTACTTTATAAAGCCCCGCGAAATTCAAACATTGCTATCCACTCTATGTGCCTTGAAAAAGATAGTGCAGTAACTATCGAAACCGGTCGGCAATTTTTTTTTTTTTTGTATATTCTTATGGCATTAGGTATATCTTGTCACCCACCTACTCTACCTTTACATTTTTGGAACATATGGAGCAGTGTGGTATGTACTAGGAGTTATAATGTAAGATTTGGGAGAGCTCGTGTGACTGCTTCTATGAGCTAGCAAGTGTATTCCACGCTATGCTTTGGTGTACTGTTCACCATTCCTTTTTTTCACTTACCTTATATACCTGAGCACCTTTCAAGATATCTTTTGCCTATATATTTTTTATTGTGATCATTATTTATATTATAGAGTGTATTTTTCCATTTTTTCTATTTTTCTATATATTTTTTCACCTATTTACGTATTTTTTTTCACTACCTTTTCTAAAGTTACAGTCCGATGATTGTCCTAACAGATGTATGAGGACTTTACCTGAATGGTAAGATGTATGAGTAATACTTGGTGTTACTTACCTGATACCCTTAATTTCATCAGTCTACCATTATTACATGGAGACACACTTGGTTATTATACCCATACATTTTCCTTGGTATTCCTGCTGTTAGAAAGATATATTCCTTTTATTTATTTTTTTCTTTTGTTTTTTACTACAGTTGTTAAGCAACATTTTTTGCTTATTTCTTTTCTTACAAGATTATATATATTTATATATATATATATCACCACATAAATAGTTGTCAGTGTCCGTAAGGCAAAAATTTTGGTCAGGCTGTTGCGCATGCACAATGAGCACCGAAGGCGCTCATTGGGCTTTGCGCATATGGGATGAGTGTCAAAGCAACTTATTGCGGGGCCCCCTTCCGCCTCCCCACGGCTCATCCTCCTCCCCAAGGCTCCTCATACAGAGGGCGCTCATTGCAGAGCTTGCGATGAGCGCTGGAGGCGCTCATGGAGAGGCCTCCAGGGCTTGCATCACCTTCAGCTGCAGGCCCACTGTGTCTCCTCCTTCCACCTTTTCCTCCCCATCTCCCCTTATCCTCCCCCTCCCCTCTTATCCTCTTCCTCCCTTTCCCCCTCTCCAATCCCCCCGCCCCTCCCTCCAATGACCTCCCTATCCCTTTCCCCTCTCTTACTGTAAGCAGATGAGCTCCTGCTGGCTGTGTCCGGAACTGACATATGCTAATGACGTGACATCACATGCACGTCACGTCAATAGCATATGACGGTTGGTGATACAGGGGAGGGAGAGGGGAGGAAGAGATGCAGGAGAGAGGTGGATAAGACACAAGGGAGGGAGAGGGGGGAGACACAGGGGAGGGGGAAAAGGAGACACAAGGGAGGGAGAGGAGGGAGAAAATTAAACAAAGGAGGGAGAGGGAAATGAGACACAAGGGAGAGGAGGGGAAAATGAGACACAAGGGTGGGAGTGGAGGAGGTAAATAAGACACAAGGGTGGGAGAGGAGAGGGGAACTGAGACACAAGGGAGGGAGAAGGAGGGGGAAATGAGACACAAGTGATTGAGAGGAGGGGGGAAATGAGACACAAGAGAGGGAGAGGAGGGGGCAAGGAGCCACAAGGGAGGGAGCAGTGGGGGTAAAGGACAGACAAGGGAGGGAGAGGAGGGGGGAAAGGAGACACAAGGGAGGAAGTAGACAAGGGGAGAGATTCACAATGAGCACCGAAGGCGCTCATTGCGAGCCACGCAATGAGTGCCAACGGCGCTCAGAGCAGTGCTCGTGATGAGCGCCAAAGGCGCTCACATTGGGTGGCAAACAGCATTGCTAGGCTTAAAATTGTATTCCCATCATTGTTGGCGGGCAAGTAGATAGTATATATATATATATATATATATATATATATATATATATATACCGTATATACTTGAGTATAAGCTGAGTTTTTCAACCCTTTTTTTATGGCTGAAAAAGCCCTCCTCGGCTTATACTCGGGTCACCCTGTGTCTCTTTCCCCCCTGTGTCTCCCCCCGTGTCTCTTTCCCTCCCCTGTGTCTCTTTCCCCCTCTCCCTCATGTCTCTTTCCCTCCCCTCCCTTATCATCCTCCTCATCCTTCCTCCTCAACCCCCCTCCTCAGCCCCCTCCTCATCCTCAACCCCCCTTCTCATCACTTTACCCCTCTCTAATTACCTCCCTCTCTCCCTTTCTCCTCTCTTACCTTCCATCAGCTGCTCCTCCGTGCATCTTTCGGCTTTGTCGGGACCCGGCATATGCTAATGACGTGACGTCACATCCGCGTCACTTCATTAGCATATGCCGGGTCCCGACACAGCAGGAAGACGGAGCAGTTGATGGAAGGTAAGAGGGGGGAAAGGGAGAGGGTGAGGTAATTAGAGAGGGGTAAAGTGATGAGGAGGGAGGATAAGGGGGGGGGTTGAGGAGGGAGGATAGGGGGGATGAGGAGGGAGGAGGGGGGTTGAGGAGGGTGGAGGAGGATGAGGAGGGGGGTTGAGGATGAGGAGGGGGACTGAGGAGGCGGGTTGAGGAGGGGGGTTGAGGAAGGAGGATGAGGAGGGAAAATGAGGAGGGGGGTTGAGGAGAGAGGATGAGGATGGAGGATGAGGAGGATGATAAGGTAGGGGGAGGGAAAGAGACACAAGGGAGAGGGGGAAAGAGACACAGGGGAGGGAGAGGGGGGGGAAGTCACAGGTGAGGGAGAGGGGGTAAGAGACACAGGGGCGAGAGAGGGGGGGCACAAGAAAGAGACACAGAGGGCACACAAGAGGGGGACACAGATGGCACAAGAGGGACACAGGGGGCAGCACATTTCCCACCCTCAGCTTATACTCGAGTCACTACATTTTCCCAGTATTTTGTGGTAAAATAGGTGCCTCGGCTTATACTCGGTTTGGCTAATACTCAAGTATATACGATATATATATATATATATATATATATATATATATATATATATATATATATATATATATGTGTATACATGTGTGTATGTACCGTATATATCTACAGTTTGTATATATGCATGTATGTGTATATGTATATATATATATATATATATATATATATATATATATCACATATATAGTTGTCAGCAATACGTTGCTAATGCTTGCGCTGGTGGAGATGAGCACGTAGGCGCTCATCCCTACGACCCTGTACGACTTAGGCAGTAAGCGCCAAAGGCGCTCACTGCGCTGGTGGATATGTGCGCTGTAGGCGCTCTTCCCTACAACCCGCTGAACTACACATCAACACAAAACTGAATTACACAATTCAGAATGCGAGACCCGAAGCAGTTTGAAAAAATCTCCTTATAATATTACAGCCCATAACACTTGCAACAAGGAAAGCGAGACTCCCTTGTGTCTCTTCCCCCCTCTCCCTCCTCAACCCCCCTACTCATCCTCCCTCCTGATCACTTTACCCCTCTGTAATCACAAAAAATATTTCCCAGGGCACTTAGAAAAAAATACAAATACGAGGTCCAAAAAATACGAACTTAATGGCCGAACCGTGCACATAGAAAAACAACAATAACATTACCAAAATTGACAAAAATACAAGAAAAACATCACTCACAGCACGGGGGGACAGCCATGATGTCTGGGAGTCAGGTTGCATGACAATTGCCACAATTTGCTGAGTTTCCACAAACAAAAATCGCCTAAGCGACAAAAAAAAATGGTGGCCGAAAAAAACGAAAACGAGGCTACACAACCAATAAACACGCAAAAACCCGCCAGACACATAAGACTTCTACACAAGACCGTACGGGGTACAAAATACACTATTAGGGAGGACTCTAAAAGCTCCAAAACCGCCTAACACATAAACAATCATCGCCATTTAATAACATTAACTTGCAACTAATAACATTACCAATCCAAAATGCAGAATTACACACCTAAACAAACACTTTGCGCTCACGCACGCAGCCTACTTATCCTACATAGGCTACACGACTAATACACACGGAAAAAAAAAAACACCAGACACATAAAACTTTTACACAAGCTTGTACGAGGTATAAAATACACTATTAGGGAGGACGCAAAATGATCCACACCGGCGTAACACATACACAATCACCACCATTTTACAACACTAACTTGCAACTTATAACATTACCATTACAAAATGCAGACTTACACTGCTAAACAAACGGTTTGCTCCTCGCGCACGCAGCCTATTTAGATTACACATTTCACATATCCCTGACACTTACACCTCAGCTCAGCAAGACTGCAAATGAACATTGTATGCTGCAGGAACATCAAAAAAAGATTGTTAGCTCTTCAAGATATTGTTTGCTGCATATATTAATTACAAATAGGTAAAGTATATTAATTTATGATTTTATTAATTAATTCATTATCAATACGAAATACATATAGAGAGAAAAAAAAAAGGACCAGAGGACAGAATCGCAATAAACGCAGAAGGCGTTCAGAGCGTGGCTCACAATAAGCCCCAAGGGTGCTCAGGGGACCAAAAGTACACCAGGGGAGAGGGTCACAATGAGCGCCAAAAGGCGATCAGCATGGACCTTGCAATGAGCGCAGAAGGGGCTCTGATCACCAAAAATAAACCAACAGAGTGGCTTGCAATGAGTACCAAAGGCGCTCATTGTGAGCCACGCGATGAGTGCCAAAGGCGCTCAGCGCGAGACGCGCAATGAGCGTCGAAGATACTCAGACGACCAAAACACATACTTTGTGTGGCAAACAGCATTACCTGCCTTACAATTTTATTGCCGTAATTTTTTGATGCGCAATTCGCTAGTATATTATATATGTATGTATGTATATATATATATATATATATATATATATATATATATATATATATTGTGACAAAGCTGGCCATTTACCACAGTGATTTTTATGGCAAAAGGTTCAGCAACATGTAGATTTATGATGCAGGAGACTTTTTTTTTTATACGGCTCATAAACAAGGGTGCAGAAATAGTAATTAACTTTAAGAAGAAGAAAATAAACATGTAAGTAAATGTTCTTACTAAACACTCAGGAACACCCTGACTACACACGGGCAGCTTCTCTGCTCCAGAGAAATATGATTCACAAAGAAAATTTATCCTGTCGTACTACTTCCAGCAGGGTTTGCCTTTTCCCAGAGTCTCGTGTCTTTTTGGAGAGAAAGCACATCAGTCTCCTGAATTTGGTAATGTTAGTATCGCCACCTTGGGGATAGGATACAACACTTTCTCTTGTTATTTTGTATAGTGACGTTTTGTGGCCAGGATACAAACGGTCTCTGATATATGGTATAATGCATCGGCCCACCCTTCTCTCCGAGTACCCACCCCCAAAGACCCTTGTAATAATTACCAAGTGTACTCTAAAAGATAAAGTCTTGTTAAGCACAACAGTCTCTTTCCTGGGGTTAATAAAGAAACAAAAGGAGTTTCTGACCATTCAGTAAAGTAGTCGGACTCGCAGGTGGCTTTAGTCTGCAGCACAGGTCCTCAGCAGATTGGACATGTTTCCAATAGAAGATTCCTAGGTTTGTCTCTCTCTGTGATTCCAACTCCCACACTTCCTGTGTCTGTTCTCTTACTTTTCCCCAGACTCCATTCCCTGGCTGTTAGTTCCTGGGGGTTTAAATAGTCTGCTTGTTGCTTCAGGTGCAGATAATTGATTTAACTCTGTCAGCGCTGGACTAATGGACCTGATCAGCCTAGTGCTGACATATCTTCCTTCTATAATGTATCTGTGGGTCCGCCTGACTTTGTGACTATATATATATATATATATATATATATATATATATATATATATATATATTTTATCCTGTATTTGTAATGCGCCAACATATTCCATAGGGCTATACAGGGGTTATGTGTATAGCAATAACATACAGATGGCAAAGAGTGGAGCTTAAAATCTTATTTAAAATCTTTCTTCCAAAGCACCCTACAAGATTCAAAACTTGCAGACTTACAATCTAAAAGTATATATATTTTCTGTATATATACAGTGAGGGGAAAAAGTATTTGATCCCCTGCTGATTTTGAACGTTTGTCCACTGACAAAGAAATGAACAGTCTATAATTTTAATGGTAGGTGTATTTTAACAGTGAGATACAGAATAACAAAAAACAAACAAACAAGAAGAACGCATGGCAAAAAGGTTATGCATTGATTTGCAAGTCAAGGAGTGAAATAAGTATTTTATCCCCTATCAATCAGAAAGATATCTGTCTCCCAGATGTCTTTTATACACGTAACGACCTGAGATTAGGAGCACTCGCTTAAAGGGAGTGCTCCTAATAGCTTGTTACCTGTGTAAATGACACCTGTCCACAGAAGCAATCAATCAGATTCCAAACTCTCCATCATGATCAATACCAAAGAGCTGTCTCAGGATGTCAGGGACAAGATTGTAGACCTACACATCGCCAAGCAGCTTGGTAAGAAGGTGACCACAGTTGGTGCGATTATTAGCAAATGGAAGAAACACAAAATAACTGTCAGTCTCCCTCGGTCTGGTGCTCCATTCAAGATCACACCTTGTGGAGTTTCAATGATCATGAGAACGGTGAGGAATCAGCCCAGAACTACACAGGAGGATCGTGTTAATGATCTCAAGGCAGCAGGGACCATAGTCACGAAGAAAACAATTGGTAACACACTACACTGTGAAGGACTGAAATCCTGAAGCGCCCACAAGGTCCACCTGCTCAAGAAAGCACATGTACAGGCCTGTCTTGAGTTTGCCAATGAACATCTGAATTATTCAGAGGAGATCTGGGTGAAAGTGTTGTGGTCAGATGAGACCAAAATCGAGCTCTTTGGCATCAACTTAACTCGCTGTGTTTGTAGGAGGAGGAATGCTGCCTATGACCCCAAGAACACCATCCCCACCGTCAAACATGGAGGTGGAAACATTATGCTTTAGGAGTGTTTTTCTGCTAAGGGGACAGGACAACTGCACCGCATGAAAGGGACGATGGATGGGGCCATGACTTGGAGAGGATCTACAAAGAGGAGTGGGACAAAATCCCTCCTGAGATGTGTGCAAACCTGGAGGCCAACTACAAGAAAGTCTGACCTTGCCAACAAGGGTTTTGCCACCAAGTACAAAGGTCGAAGGGGTCAAATACTTATTTCACTCACTGACATACACTGGCTCCTTAGACATGCCCAATATACTGTGCAGTTTGTTATCCATGCAATCTGTAAGCCACTTTTACATCCTGCTATATTTGTGCAATGAACATGGTACTGGGTGTACCATATGGATCTGGGTATTGTTTATTTTTGTTAATTTAGATTGATAATTTACTACTTTTTTATGTTATCAATGTGTAATTTTTTTTAAACTAATACTGGAATTAATTGACATTGTATATTTAAACTAACAGTTTTGTATGAAAAAATAAAATGATACCTTTTTAAGAGTGAATATATAGATGACAGGGTTGTATGCAGTGCTTGATTTGGTGATAAAAGAGGACATAATGGATATTGTTGGGGTGATTAGATTGTGGTAGCCACACGCCATCAGAAGAGACATCACACTATAAGGCATCCAGGATACAAGAAAAGCAAATACCATCAACAAATACATTTTGGCCATCTTTGTTTCATAGTTCAGTATCTTGATTTCTTGGATAGTCTGAATGTTTTGTGGATTTCGAAACTGAAAGGAGAATAGTAAAAAACATTCAAAATTACTCCTTTGCCAAGTCTTATAATATGCAAAATATTGTCTAAAAACCCATGGCATCCTAATCATATAAAAGCTGAACCATAAAGTAAAATATAAAAAAATATATGCATGCATTGAAATTGGCATGATGTACAGTTTTGCAGAGTTCCACCAACCATCTCTGAATTAAATATTGGTGTGTCAAAAATTCATCACATTGTCTACAAATGAACATTTCATATTTATTTTTAGCTTCCTTTGCATATTGACACAAAGAAAAAACTACTGATAAGAAGAGTGTACCATCTCACAGTATACAGAACTCCAGCTAATTGTTTTTTTTATTTACCTTAGCTGAGACTTGCAGATCCACGTTTCACCTGAATCATGAAGAGTACCAGTTTCTGTAGACACTGAATCCTACAGCTATTTAAATCCTAGTTTAAGTAATATATGTGACAATGCAGATCTATTCATTGCTTGAATACCTGTTGAGGATCATTCCTTCCATCTTAGATATCCATATGTCTTCTGAACCCCGACCTTGTTTTAGTAACCTTGACTTTCCTCATCTTGCTGCCTACACTGATTATTTGGAAACATAATCCATCAGCAATCCTCCACCATTGCTTTTGGCCCCCCCACATCTTATTCTTCAGGTCCAATGTACAAAATATCTTGAAATTAACTGTGGAGACTCAATCTGTTCCAGGCATCAAATTGGTGTCTTGTGGGCCTACATCTTACTTATCTGGGTCAAAAATGTCTATATAGCTTCCACCATCACTCTTGTGGGTCTGTGTTTAGATAGAATCCTTCTCTTAAGAACCAGAAACCTCAACTGGAAGAGAATAGTACCCTCTTTATACAAGGTGTCTCATGCCCCTGTAAAGTGTAAATGTCACGCTTTAGTAAACTTGAATGAGGAGGGACCCACTTCCAGATTATTATTGTGTCTGCATCTTGAGTAATATCTCTTAGATAATATCAGTGTTTAACATTTAATCTATAAGATGCATTTTGAATGTATTTCAATTATTTTTCCATTTCTTATGGCACTTCTTACAGTACTAGGATTTAGAAATGTCTTTCTGATCTAATTCCCATATATTGGTGCATTTTATTATTTTGTTTGCTCCATTAGTTTAAAACTTTTAAGCCTTGTAAGAAAAAAGCACTATGAACATAAGATTTTAAACTCAAAGATAAGGCCCTCCGTTTTTTACCCTATTTAAATATTGAATTTTTCCTTGCACTTAACCCCTGTATAGCGCTACAGAATAATAATAATAATTTGATCTTTAATAGATTTACTTGTCTCTATGCTGTGCACATTTATTAATTATGTACTCTAATAGACTCTGTATATTGTTGCCATATAAACTGTATGAGTAATTTCCTCACCATTTGTATTGTGTGTAGAATGTACCCATAGCAATAGGACATAATAGCCAAAGGAGTCGCATTACAAGCAAGAAAGAAAAAGAGAACAAAAGAGGCATCTTGTGGATCTTTTGATTTCCAGTCCACAGAACAGTCAAGTCCATGACTTTGAAGTGTATATCTATTCCATCCAATTAATGGTGCTGCAGTCCAAGCAAATGAGTAGATCCAAATATAAGTGATGGCTCTCCAGGACCATGAAAAATTGATGACTTTAGCATGTACTACTCGAATATATCTCTCATATGCAAGGAATGAGAGGGTAAGAACTGAGGCAATACCTGTGAAAGAGAAACATTCTTTAATGAAAAGATGACAGCCTAAAAGTGTGTATAATAGTACAAGCTACATACATTGTATGCTGTATATAAAGTAGCTCAATGTGGGATTACTTATAAAGCCGTCAAGGGTTGGATAAGGTCAGTTTTGTTTTTGCATATTATTATTTTTTAATAAAAAAATAATTTTACACATTCTAAAAATCAAAATCAATATTTGAATTTCTCTTTTTTTCCTCTGGATTGTTTGTTAGACCATGTAATTTCTGATTGGTACATTGATGGCACTGGCTGCCAATGCATCTAATTATAAATGGGTAAAATAAATATAATGCTGTTTCCCTTATTACTTGGTCAAACATCAAGTTTTAAAATACACGCTAAAAAGTTTATCTTTCAGATGTAAGCCTTAAAAAGTAACTAATAACCTGTGATATTAGCAAGTTATGTGAAATATGATTTGATGGACATTTTTCTAGTAAATATTAAAGGGAGACAGTTAAGGTTCCAAGTCTGGCATCATTGGAAAGTAGAATTAAAAGGAATTATTTAAAAAAATAACAAGTAGATTAACATTTAGACAGAGTTTGCAATTGTATAACTATGATTAAGCATCCCCTATCCTCACATCTATCTCTGTGTATGTAATATTGATAACATTTATCACTACCCGGCAGTTGCAGAGTAAACAAACACACAAAAATAGTTATTTATTAATCACTGTAATCCAATGGTTCCAGTTCCTGGAATCTTATCGGCTGGTCCTCAGGAAAAAGATGGATGAGGAGAACCTAATACTTTAAACATACCATTAGTCACAATTTTAGCAATTTTATCTGCACTTACATTTACTTTTTTCAAATCAGTGCAGAACTACATGAACATTGTATGTGTTTGTTTAAAATGTCATCATGTCATCATAGCCACAATGAGCAGTGGAAGCTAACCAGCTTGTTCCCATATCAAAAAGCATTCTAATAACTACACTTGATAATGTAGAATTTTTTTTAAAATATTTAAAAATGTTCAATAATGAATCTTTACTTAAAGGGATATGTACGTTTCCTGGATTATGAATGCATCTCATGGAGAAGAATTACGGTATTAGTATATGAAAAAAAATGTTTGCATGAAAAAATACCGAAATAAACATTTAAACACTTACCTTGAAGTTAGCAAAATCTATTGTAATTTCTGACAGTTTAAAATTAGGGTTAACACCCCCTCCAATTTGTTTCGGCCACTCCGGTTAGATCAGGGGTGTCCAATCTCGGTCCTGGAGGGCCACACACATGCCTGAATTTGATGATAATCCTGTTGTGCACAGGTGAGACAATCATTTCTTCAGTCATCCTGATTGATTCACTTGTGCACAGAAAGGATATATTCAAATCCAGGCCTGGGTGCGGCCCTCCTGGACCGAGTTTAGACACCCCTGGCTTAGATTAAAGATTTGAGACTTAGCACTATGTTAGTTGCTATGGCAACACCACACCGCATATACAGGAAGCAGGGATAAGTCATATCCCAGCAGTGACTGGGAGGCTGACAACACTGCTCTACTATTGGCTGAGCAAGCAAGAGCAGGTAAATAGTGGGATAATATTGCTGCATGCTGATTGGGTGGGGATCAGGAAGTTGTGTATACACCCCCTGGGGGTGTCAACATAATCATTAGAGGGATTTTTAGATAGTAATAAAAATAAAATGTATTCATCCAGCAAACTTAGATATCGCTTTAAGAGATCCATTTCCTTTACTCAACTGCTTATTCGGAACAGTGTGTCCTTATAAACCCATGATTACTTACTGTAATATTTTGTGATCAGATTCCTGTTAGGATTAACTTTCATTCTATGTCTTGTTTCTATATCACTTTCTCCTTTTCTCCCCCACACAACCACTCACCAAATCACACCAGTGAAATATCTCCAAAATCTGTCCTTTTTTCTCACAGTCAAATTCCTAATTCAGTTACTTTTTATGTCCTGCATGAATTACTGCAACTCACTGCTAATTGGCAAACACTAATTTGTCTCTTTTCACTCTAATATAAGATATTATAGTGAGTATCAGGACTTGGCCTTTAGATGGGCTTGCATCAGCTTGTCTTCACTGATCCTACTCCTAGATCGATATGGGTCTCAGAATCCCCCCACTCAGGATTAGCAGAAGTGATATAAGCGACTTAGCGGGGCACACACACTCCACTCAGTAAGAACATACATTGTAAATATGTCCCCAAAGAAGGCTTCACTTTGTTGATCCCTGGAGCTTCTTATTACACAATACACACTTTTTAATGTTTTACATCAAAAATCAACATTTGTGCAACTTGGAATTGCATATTTCCTCCCTTGTCCTCATGGGGCCACGCAGAGTTGAGTATAGTAGACATTATTTTGCTTGGCTACGATATATGATATACCAATCGGGTGTTACAGTAGAAGGTCCTGATTGGTACTTTAATTATTTAAGTATAGGACTGGTGATGAATATACTGGGTTTTCCCTAGGGGTAGACGGGCATTAGGCAGTCTACTGCCAACAATAGCAGGTATACTGGACACACCTGGATTGATACCATTAATATAGAGTTACATGGGTATACTAGTAGGCAATGATTTCTTCCCCGTCAAGAGGAAATGGATTTCCTTGGAGAACCAGAACTCATACTGCGGTCTGGAGCGAAATGGTGGACTGTAAAAGGTTACTATTTCTGGCCTTAATAGGGGAGATTCGGGTAGAGGGTCATCTGACCTTTAATGCTGGATCTGCCTGGCTAGGTGATGTCCCATTGAGCTGCTATTAGGACCACGATCCAGGGTCATCCCTCCCTCAACTGGTAATATTGAAGAGCATACTTTCGTCTGTGGGGAAGCAAAACTTTGAGATAGGCATAGATCATACGCAAATGTGTGGTTACGCGCACATTTGCATACAAAGGTTCAGAGAGATATCAATAATACCACTTCACACAATCAAAGGGGTATCAGTTACAGTACTTGACATGGCTTAACCTTTGCTTCTTCAATCAATTAAAACGTTCATTAAGATTTCCAAGGTGTGTTTACTAGGTTCCCATGACACTTGTCTCAGTCTAGCTGCCTTGACTCTCAGTATCCATCAGCAAAAGCCAGTAGTGCTGCTGTGCCAGCCCCCAAGGGTCTGGGGCTTGGTGCCCGTACTAGCAGGTTGCCCATTCTTAAAGATGTCATATTGTTTTCCCTTATTCTTTCCCTGATCAATTTAATTGTAGCAGGAATTACTTCTCACTACATCGTTTAACCTTGCCTTAGATTTCCACTGTGCGCTGCCGAGCCCATGCAAAATGGTTCAGACCCCTAGTCTAGCCCCCCTCCGTGTAAAACATATTTAACACATTCCCATACAGCAATCAAGTTAACAGACACAAATACGTGAAGCACTTACAGCACTTAAACGAAACAATGTCCCAGTTATAACAATAACTATTGAATTCCAGATCAGGAGAGGAGATCGAACTGGTGATCCTGACAGTGATAATTTAACTCACATATATTGAATAAACCAATAATAAATAATTAATGTGAGAATTTCATTTATTTTGATAAACTTAGCACATTATTTATTAGAAACGTATTTGATTCACATTGTTTGTACTTAATAAAAAATAAATGCTCTGTTATTATAACAGTCACTGGATTTTAGAATACCACTTGGGGCAGGAAAGAATGAATGAAAGAGAGAGAGGGCGGGAGAGATTTAAGTTTTTGCTATTGATAATGTATAATATTATTGTCTGGTATTTTATATTATGGGGGCATATGAACATTTTATACCATCTATTCACATAAGGAAAATACAAAATGAAAAAATGACAAGTGGAAACTGATATCCTCACAAAAGTGGTTGTGTACGGTTGCTTTGGACTTGAAAGGAGTTAAACCTTAAGAAAACTCTGTTAGCTTAAAGGACTACTATGGTCAAAATGTATTGGTATTTTGATTAAATAAACAAGAATGGAAAAAATGTTTTTTTGGAAAGAAAAAAAAAACATAGCCTTTACATTTTGCAACTTTTATATGCAATTATTATTGCAGGATTCCAGTTTGTTTTCTTGCTTGCTGCTTGCCCCTTTCATTTCTGAATGGTGTGTACTTGTAAACTAAGGAACTTCCCTATAGTCCTTCTGAGAGCACTGGCAGTAGTTATGCCACTTTCCCATTGTGCAATAAGAACTTCCTCTGTAGTCAAAATATCCTCCTACCACAGACATTTAAGACAAAATGGTAGATTCCACAGCAGCATTATTGCACATAACAGATAATAAATGAGAGGCTGCATTATTTTGTTTACATTTAAAAAAAAATTACATATTTTTAAGTGTAGTTATTCAAAATAATACATTTTAAAAATATTTTTTGAAGTGAATCTATATGTACTCATTTATCAGCATTTCTTAAACATATCAGAAAAGCTATTAAAAAGATACTTGTCTTCATTAAAGGGTCTCTGTCACCCACAATCAAGCATTTTTTTTAAAGTTCTTAAAGAGCATGAAAGACTAGCTACTCATTGTACTAGCCAAATTATTGACAAGATATTCAGCATTTGTTGTTTAGCAATTTTATGAAAATGTGAGGATTGTCAATACTGATTTGCTGCTTTGAAGTGCGAAACAATGATACACAAATGTGAGACAACCTATCTGCAGTTTTATTAAGCAGTTAGATTGCCTCCCCTATAGTATCAAGTACAAGGAGCAGCAAATTATCCTACTGAAATCCATATCAGAATAATAACATAACACCAACAATGCTGAAAATGTCAGTAGAGGAAAATGGCTAATACAATGTATAGTCAGAAATAAAAAAACAGACAAACCAGTTTATGCATTTGTTTTTTCAGTTACCCATGTCAGTTTTATATCAAATTAATGAGATAGGAACAATGCTTTAAATAAAACATATACACATATGACAGCAATGTAAAGCATTCATTTATTGTTTCATTCATATATACAGTAAGTGTATTTGACTTACCAAGTAGATTGTTGATGAAACCAGCAAAAACACATCCTGCAGTACTCCAGATCCACTGCCTCTTTACACATGACATAAATGTAAAGGTAACTCCAGAAAGAGAAATAAATAAGTCACAGAAGCAGACATTGATAAGAATCAGGTTTGTGGGAGTCCTCAGGGATTTATATTTGTAGCAAAGTATTACAACTAGTAGATTACTGATCAATCCTAGAAATCCAATTGTGGCAGCAATCAGAGCCAGGAAATCATATGTATTCTGTGTAAATATCTCTTGGTTTAGGGACCAGGCTTCCACATTGTAGTCACTGTAGTTTGATTGAGACATGGCACCAAACATTATTCCAGATAAAGGAGAATTTGTGTTCCACAAAACATCCCCTTTTCCTCAAATTAGCTAATTGTTACTGATTTCATATACATAATGAAATGCCTAAAGCTCCTTTACAGTCTGTTTTTAATCCAGGGATTAGTCTCACATCTGCTCAGTGAATAAATAGGATTTGAAAAAGCATTAAAAGAAGAAATCACATATCTAGCTGTCTGCAGTGCGGGTTGTCAAAAGTTGTTGCTAACGCTGCAGCCCTCGCGAAGCAAGGGACGCAGTTGCTAGCAAGGAGCGCCAAAGGCGCTTCTTGCCAGCAACTGCGGACTTTAAGCCCGCCAATGTGGACCCTCGCGAAGCATTTGCGGAGGTGGAGGCTCCCACCGCGACCTCAAAATTTACGGACTTAGCATCCATAAATACGACAAACATTACGACCTCGCAAAAGTACGACCTTAGCGCCTGAAACCCGCGCACATGAAAACATTAAAAACACAATAAATTCACACAACGAACACATAAAAAGCTTACCCACAGCAAGGGGGGGGGGGGGGGGGGGGGGGGTGGCACCCAGGACCTCTGCAAGTGAAGATACACCTCAATTTAAGTAGAAATTCAAGAGTTTAGACACCTGAAAATCCCCTAAGCGAGAGAAAATATGCCCCCCGAAAAAAACAAAAATGAGGCTACAGGACCCTAAACACGCAAAACACCACGAAACACATACAGATTTTTCGAAAAAGCCATATGAGGTCCAAGAACAAGGATGCAAAATCAGCCACAGCCGTGTACCACACATATTAGGCGCCATTTTACAACACTAACTTACACAATGTGGAAGTACACAGCTACCCTAACGGATTTTCCTTACGTATTTACACTACACACTGCACACATTGCTGTCACTTACACAGCAGCTCCACAACACTGAAAACACACATTGTATGCTGCAGCAACATCAAAACAGATTGTCAGCTCTTCAAATCAATGCTTCCTGCCTATATTACTTCAAAATAGGTAAAGTATATTCATTTATTCATTTCTTAATTATTTCCAACGCTGCTCATAGCACACAAACAAACAACAGCCTCACAATGAGCGCCGAAGGATCTCGGAACACCAACCCAATTAATGTCGCAACCAAACACCATTACCTGCCTTACAATCTTATTGCCGTCATTTTTTGACAAGCAAGTTGCTAGTATAGTTTTAATGAAATATTAATGTAATTGTTGTGGATGGAGTCCTTTAGACCAGTGATTCTCAACCTTTTTGGTTTGGGCACCAGTTGACTACCTACAGAGCTAATGAGGACCGACTGTGAGATCCAGAACATATTTAGCAGGGTGATACATCATGTGACTTACTGAATTTCCATCTAGCTTTGCTTACCACTGCCATTAACCACAGTTATAGATAGGTTTCTGAGGAACTTGACTGCAGTTAAAATGTAACTGATTCAAATAAATGCAAAACCAAATAAAATTTAGATTTGTCACTCGATTAAGGGCTCCCCTAGGAAATCTTTTAAAAAGTTCACGTAAGGCCTAACATAGCTATTACCTTCCACCCACATCAAACCCTAACAAGAGATAACTATGTGTGATCTGTTTCCTGGGAGAATTTTACAAACATTTTATTATATGGCCCCCCCGTAAGAGTTACTTAACATCTTATGTGTTCTCGGGAGGCTCTGCGTGTGCTCACAGTGAGACTAATCCCTACTATACCCTTCCTTGTTGTGGAGAGAGAGCAGAGAAGGCTTTTAAATAATTCCAAACTGAATGTGGAGTTAATAACCCCTCTGCATTTGACCCTCTTCCCCCTATGCGCCCAAGTATCCCCTCCCCCCTCCCCCTCCCCCCCACGCACCCACATGAGCCTGGGTATTCCCTGGGATCACCTCCTAACACCCAGAGGGATCATCGGGTGCCCCCTCACCCCACCACTTGTGCTTTAGGGTGGGGTTGCCTTTGGGATCTCCAACTTAAACCATAAGGGGTCCCTTTGGACCCACATGGCATCCAACATTAACCCCTTTACCATGGGGATCCCTATTGACTACCATGATATCCTACCTGCTTCCATGTGGGTCTTTATGGTCCCCATGGACTATGCCGCAATGGGGGTCCATAAGGCCTTCATAGACCTACCCCCTTAAATTACCAACTCTAAATGCAGGAAATAAAAAAACAATGCACGAAAAAACAATTGCCTAAAATAAAAAGATTTACAGAAAAAAACAATTAAAATAAAAAAATATTACAATAAAAAAAATGTATTAAAACAAAATTTAAAAATATAAACCAAAAAAATACAAAACAAATAAACCTGTAAAGGAAAGCAATTGTTCTTAACACCAAGGTCCTCAATCTCCTTTCAATCCACATCCATGTTCATGGAAGAAAACAGTCCTCTTCTATCTTTAATGAAGACTTCTCCTTTCAGCAAATGGAAAGGACCTACATCTAAAAAGCTGCTCTCTGACCTTATATACTAATTTTATCAGCTACTGATTGGATTCATTATATGCCTAACATATTGAATTGCCCAACTCTACCCTTTTTAATTGGTTAAAAGTTTCACCATGAAGAATGCAGGGATTGAAATCTGTGCATTTTGATTGGTTACTCTTTTAACAAACTATAAAGCTCTATTTTTATGTATCCTGACTGATTAATCTAGCAGCCAGTTAAAATAGTTTTCAGTTATAGGCAGGATGTTCTCAGTTAATTTACACCTACATTTCAACTAAATATTTTAAAACTTCCACTCAAAATGTTTAATATCTGCCAATTTCAATTATACTTATGTATATGTGTACCAATCATTTCTGCAATAACTAGAATCTTTCCGGGTTACCGTTTAAGAGTGTAGAGTATTAACTTATATGGAGAGATGGAGGCTATTCAATGAATTTGTTATGAATACTATAGTGCAGTGGTTTTCAATAGCTGTCCCAAGGGCTGGTGGTGGTTCCTGAGACAAAGATGGATGAGGGTGCCCAACAGAAACATACCACTTCAATTATTCATAGTTATAGATCGATAAATGGAAGCTAAATGGATAAATGAAAGATGCTGAGGCAATAGAGGGATGTTTAGGGAAGAGATTGAAGTTAACTAATAAAACAAGATGTTGTAAGTAGGAAGATGGATTTGAGTTTGTTTTATAGGCTCTTGAAAGACCACTGTACAATGAAAAAATATATATTTGAAAACGGAGTTTAACTAGCAGTATGGGTAGCAAAACGGTCATAAAACATTTTTTTTATTAGAAAAAAAAGGATTGGATGACTCTGCTTGACCCTGGAGGCATTCATGATACTTTGGTGAAACTTGTAGATGTGAGAATGGTATTTACATCTCTGGAGATCAGGGATTGCATCTATTAATGTAAGCTGTTTATTTTTTAATCTATGAGGGAAAAGGATGTATTGTCAAATTCAGTGAGATCCAATTGACTAACAAATTCTGTTCACCTCTCCCTTATCTCTCCTCCCACATTGATGGATAAAAAATGTACCCACATGCTGTAGTTATCGGGAAATGACAAGATGGAGTCTTCCATTTTTATGTTTTGTACATTACACAACTGCTACTGTTGTTATTTTGTTACATACTTCACAAACGTGCATCATCTTAAAACTTACCTGGAAACTGAAGTGTCAATAATACCAATACAGCTTTTCTTATCTCATTTACATGTGTACTAAAAAGATATGTATACTAAAAATGTCAAACTCTATAATAATATCTATGATGTATTATTATTATTATCATTTTTTTGTAACTTGCCAACATATTCCATTATACAGGGGTAAAGTACAAAAAAATAAATACCATATTAAACACATGGCAAAAAGTAGAGGGCCCTGTGTTTGAGAATTTGCTTTTTTTCCAAAGCACCTTACAATATTGAAAACTTGCAAATTTACAATCTAATGGGATTGCTGAAACAAAAGGTGAAGTAATTAAAAGGAGGGCTTTGCAAATAATTGAAAATAGAGTAAAGGCTTAATTAGTGATGAAGTCTGTGGGTGTACCAGCTGTGAACAATGGAGGTGAGTGCAGAAACCTGCATATATATATATATATATATATATATATATATATATATATATATATAAAACATAGGTAGGTAGGAGGGCATGTTATATAGTTCAGATTCAGAAGATTGTCAGCATGTGAGGCTCTAGGGGCCTCATTCAATTTCGATTTGGCCAATTGAATAGGGCTCTATATAAGCACATAGAATATTTTTTACAGAAGGTTTTAGTTAGTGAAGACCTTGCTTTTGGATAGAAGTTCACTAACTAAAAACTTCTGTAAAAAAATATGCTATGTGCTTATATAGAGCCCTATTCATCTGGCCAAATCACAATTGAATGAGGCCCTAGGTCTAGAGGAAAATAAACCAATGTGAATGGAACTAGGAAAAATATAATTTGGTCAGTGCTTCTGCTCTGGTAGATGGTATGAGGCCCTACAGAAGTGACAGCTTAAGTCCTGATAGTATTTTGGTGTAAATAACACTAATTTATGTACCAGACAGCTATATTTAAACATAAATGTCATAACATTAATTACTACAATGGATGGGGGCTTAAACGATCCAAATCAAACACAACAGAAAATGGAACTTATAACTAAAATGGTATTATATTACCCTAATATATGAACCATTTCATAAAAGGAACGACACCAAGACTTAAGTTTACTTTCTATTAATACTTAGAAGTAGCTGCCTGGGAATTGTTTATTTACATCATTTATTAATTCTAGAATTTTTCACATAAGCTACAAGATGATACAAATGGCTTAAAGGGACATGGAAATATGTTTCTTCATTTTTAAGATGTTCATTTGTAATATGTCACAGTGTGGTTTCTTTATTTTCTTATGAAGGTCTCAGATCCCAATAAATGTACTGTATTGTGATCTATAAAATAAATGTATGAGTTATACTTTTTTGTCAACTAGATATACAAATTATATTGCCATCTGTGCACTTCATGTTCTTTTCAATACTAATACTAATAATAAGAGATAGGAAAAATACGATGTTAACAGACGAAATGGGCAAAGCAAAAAACACGAAACACACAAAAGAAAAATACAACAAAAACATCACACACAGCACGGGGAACATCCAGGACGTCTGGGAGTGAGGTAGAACACGAATTTAATTTGATTTTGCCAAGTTTTGCCACTCGAAAGTCGGCTACGCAAGAAAAAAAATGGCGGCCAAAAAAGTGAAAACGAAGCTACACGACCCTGGACGTCGCAAAACACCGCCAACCGCGTACCACTTTCACTCAGGAACGTACAAGTTACATAATACACTATACCAAAGGATGGCAAATGCTTGCGAACCGCGTAGCACATAGACAAACAATGCTATTTTACAATCCTATCCTTGCCACTTACAACATTACGCATCTAAACTAGCACTTTACACAAACAAACCAACCGTTTGCCCTCGCGCACGCAGCCTATTCCTAATGCCTAATTGGGACATTCATAACACTATCTCCTCAGGCCAGCAACAGTCCCACTGGACATTATATGCTGCAGGACAATAAAAAGAGATTGTTACATCTTCAGGCTATTGATTGTTACATATATTAATTACAAAAAGGTAAACTATATTAATTTATTATTCAATGAATTCATTAATTAGTATTTAAAAAAATATAGAGAGGAGCCAAAGGAAACGCGTGGAGAGGCTCGCAATGAGCGCCAAAGGTCCTTAGAGTATATAAAACTTAACATTGTGTGCCAAACAGCATTGCCATGGCTTCAAATTTTATTAACCGTAATTTTTTGACGGACCAGTCGCTAGTATATATATATATATATATATATATATATATATATATATCTGTTTAGTAAATTTAGGGATATGAATACCTAGGTACTTTATATGATGTGAGGACCATTTAAAGGGATAGTTTAAGGTAAGCTAATTTTCCAGTTGCTTGGGCAATAAACATTAACACCTTCACTTTTATTTGTGTTCATTTTAAATCCTGATATATGGCCAAAGTTGCTCAATGTTTTAAATAGGCTAGGTAAGCTAATTAATGGGTTAGTAACTGTGAGGAGAATATCATCTGCAAATAGGCTTAGCATATATTCTTTATCATCTAACTTGATTCCACTAACATCTGGAGCTTCCCTTAATGCTATCGCTAGTGGTTCTAAACATAGAGTAAAAAGTAGAGGCGATAGAGGACACCCCTGTCTTGTTCCCTGATCTGTCTTAAATAATTGAGACTTGAAACCCTGATAGGTAATATAGGCCCTAGGGGCAGAATATAATGTTATAATGTTTTCTAAGAAGTTTTCACTAAGGCCAAATTTAAGCAATGCTTCTTTCATTTAAGTCAAATCAATCCTAATAAACACTTTCTCTGCATCTAAAGATAGTAGCATTAGTGGTAATTTTTTGTCTGAAGCGATATCCATGAGGTTATAAGCCTAGTGTTATCAGACGCTTCCCTACCCGGTCCGGATGAATCACGGTCGGCAACAAAGAGGTCAATCTATTTGCTATGATTTTGGAGTATAATTTGATATCATTGTTTATTAAAGATATGGGTCTATAACTGCTGCACTTTCCTACCTCACATTGTATCTGGTTTGTTGGAGAATCGAAAATATTTAGAACGTGTAAGCTGCAATATAGTCACCATTTTCTTTCGCAGAATCTCTTTCAATTCTTGTTTACATTGAAGAATTTCCTGGAAAATCTGAGGTGAATTCTGAGCAGCGACCAGTCTATGAAGGTCTGAATGTTTTTTGTTCAAATTGTTTATCTGAGACTGATCTAACTATTGAAACAAGTTGTATGCAGACCCCTCGCAATACTGCCTTATGGGCTGCCCAGACTCTCATCCCATCTACATTGCCACTACTATTCAGTGCAAAGTAGTCCACCAAAGCCTTATTAATCTTATCTTTTGTCAGAGGGCCATTAAGAAGTGCCAGGTTTCATGTCCAAGGTGGGGAGTGACCTTTTGGGAGCAAATCACACAGTGACAAAAATACAAGGTTGTGGTTAGACCATGAGATGGGATGAATTGTTGCATCAATTAAATTAGAAGCCATTTGTTATTGTAGCAATATATAGTCAATGCGTGATTGGGATTTATGTCTGGCTGAGTAAAAGGTAAAGTCTTTCCCTGTCGGATTCATCCCCCTTCATGTGTCAAACAAGCAATTTTGGTTCAGGATTGATTTAAAAACCTTAGTAGCGGTGGGGATTTGTGATGGGATAGAGGGTCCAGATCTATCTCTGAGTGGATCTAGAACTGCATTCATATCTCCTTCTATAACCCAAATAGAAAGTTGCCAACCGGAAATTAGGTTTGAGATTCTGCGAAAGAAAGTGGACTGGTCTGTATCTGGTGCATAGACATTGAGAAGTGATACTGAACTATTGTTAATAGTTCAACTAACTGCAATATATCTGCCTTCAACGTCTTTTTGAGTGTTAGTGTGTTGAAAATTGAGTCTTTTATGAAACAAAATCGAGACACCTTTTGCTTTATCTGTAGAAGATGCATGATATAATTGTGATGTTTTTTCCCCAGTATTTGGGTATTGAGTATTTTTTTAAGTGGGTTTCCTGTATCATGACAATATCTGCTCCCAGTCTATGGTATTCCTGAAGGGCTATCCCCTTTTAACAGGCTCATTTAAGCCTTGTGCATTATGTGTAATTATTTTAATGTCCATGACTCACCTGGTGCTGAGATAGAGGAAAGAGACTGAGGATATCAACTAATCAGTCAGGCTTTTTACTAGACTAAAGCAAGATGACCTCCTTGCTGGGACACGAGGAGCGAGAGACTAAGATCTGTTAATTGAGGACCGATTCTCTCAGAAAAATATGGATATGGAAAAAATAAGACAAAGAGAAGTCAGAACAGGATAAACCAGACTTAGACAATTTATTCTACAACGTTGCAATCTAAAATGAGCTTTGTAGTTAACTAGCTCACTGGTACCTCAAAAGAGATAGGTTATTTCATTATAGTAACTACGTGAGTATAGATATATTTCTATGATACACTATGGAAGAGAAAGAAAAGGAAGAAAAAAATAAAATAAATAAACAGTAGAAATATCAGTAACTTAAGTTACTCAGAGGAGAGCAATAGCGGTCGCGTATGTGCACAAAGAAGATCATTGTAATTGTCCTCCAGTAGCGTTGTTTTGGAGTCTAGTTCCTTTATCTCTGTAGACAATTCCATTGCCACCTTTTGAATTTCTGAATTGATCTCCGTTCTAAAGGAGGATATCAGTTCCTTCAGGTGTTGAAAGTCCGCCTTCGTACTTGGGGCAGATGCCTCCATTTGATGAAGTGGTATTCTTAGTCGGCATAGAGGCTTGTTGCGGTGCTTGTAAAGTTGTTCTTGGTGTACAATAAGTTTGTATGTCTTTGGTGTTGCGCCTTTTTGATACACCTGTCATCTCCTATGACCAAAACGTCTTCAGGGTTCTGAGTTTACTTCATATAGATGCCACTTTGCTTAACCGAGTGCCCTCACATAGGGAAGGGGTAGTGGTTTTTATATAGTAATTAGCGCAGCGAGTCCACTTAAAAATAACATCGACCACCAATGATGACAGTTCCTGGAAAATGTATTTATATGGTTGTAGAGTATTATTCCTTTGGATAATCAAGTTGTTTTGAGTTGTGTCTTTAGTTCAGTTTCTGTAGTCAGAGGTAATCAATAACAAGATAGCAGATCAGTATTGCTTGTAAGATGTAAAAATAGGCATTGAGAAATAGAGCAACTGTTATAACATTATGGACAGAAGGTATTGAGCTCAATATTCACAGCCCCACAGGTTGGGTAACATGCACTCTCATCACTGTTGGCTCTTGATAGCACGTATTTCCACTCTCAGCCAATAGATGGCGTCGTTGGGCTTGGTAATGCAGGTTAATAGCAATAGATGGCGGTGTTGAGTCTAGGAACTGCGCTCTCAGCCAATAGATGGCACGGTTGGGCTTGGTAATGCAGTTCAATTACAATAGATGGTGCTGTTGAGTCTAGGAACTGTTGTTTTTACATGCAATTGCAAGGTGGAGTACCCAGCCAATAGATGGTGCTAGTGAGCTTTGTAAGTATAGATAGTTCCTTTCTGCGTAGCAAGCAATAATCAGAAAAGTATTTACACAGTTTATTGATTGCCTGATTTATCAGGATAATAAAAGTCGTGGTTTTGCAAGGAAAGTCAATCATGATTTAATTAAGAGGCGCTGTTACTGGGCATACTGTTTGGGGTGTTGGTTTTGTAAAGCTGATTCCAGTAAAGCTCTATTAACTGAGGCTTGCAGGAAGCTTTATCACATGTCCCCCCTCCCCTCAATCCCCAGTACTCGTATATAGAGCTTTTGCTTCAATGACACTTGGAGCAGTTATCCTACTGCTGAATCCTTCAAA
Source organism: Discoglossus pictus (assembly GCA_027410445.1). Lineage (NCBI taxonomy): Eukaryota > Metazoa > Chordata > Amphibia > Anura > Alytidae > Discoglossus > Discoglossus pictus. Next base: position 142,795,985 of record CM050165.1, on the reverse strand, counting down.
CAGAAAAAAAAGTTGAAACAATGTCCTGCAACAGGGTTTAAAGATGTCTGTCTCTTGCCCCCAAACCTCTTTCTCCTGCTTCAACACATAGATGTCAAATGTGTGTTGTGTTTGGGGGTCTGATTCAGATTGTTCATTCATGTATATCCATCAGTCACTGCAACCTGGTCTTGTAGATCAAATATAATCCAAATTGCTTGGTATTTTCATGTTTTTTAAAGCCTTATTGCAGGGAGCTCTGTTTTTTTGCTTCCTCTTCGTTTACTGCTAGCCACACCCTGTTACTTTGCTATTTTCAGAATTGCTATATAGTTTAACTATGCATCTGTTATTGGTAATTTATTAGAATATTTTAATTTGACAAATTTCAATATGCTATATCATTGAGATCTGATATCATCCCTTTCCGTTTAGTAAAAATGCTGTGATGAATATGTTTTATAAAATCTAATGTGTTGCTAATTGTTTTGAACCTGGCTGGTTATTCATATCTATGAATTATTCTGATATTTTTTATAAATAGATTATTTTGGTTTTGTTATTATCAATAAATGTAGTTTTACATAAAAAGTGAATATTTGTCTATAAATTAATGTTGAACTCAAAAATTATTATTCTAATTATTTAGAAAATGTATGTAAAAATAGCAATCACCCAGGGCACCTCCTCTAATGGGGCACCATGCTTCTGCTGGAAAAAATAAAGTTATAGGTATATTTAAGTGAGGTGGGTGTGGATGCTTTTAAAATAGTTCTGAATAAGCAATTTTATTTAAATTCAACTAGCGTCAGAGTTACTACTGGTGTCATAGGTCTAAAGCACTGTGGCCCTCAACAGGGGATAGGCCCTCTGCTACCCATAGGGGGCTGGAATAAAAGCAGAGTCTTAGTTTATTAGGGTAAAGGGGCAGAGTATTATTCTTTAGAGAAATATGATCTGATCATCTTAGGGGTGATCTGACCGCTTATATATATTTTAGCTTTTTATTGACTACAGGTACCTATCTTGCATAAAGATGTTTTTTTATTTGGGGGGGCAGGAAATTACGTCACCACTGGTGCCCATTCTGTTGGGGTGCTTATATGCAAGCGATGATAAGGAGAGGCAGTAAGTAATAAACACAAAGCAAGGAAAGAGTGCACTCACTTGGGGGGGGGGGGGGGGGGGGGGAGAGCTGAGTACAAGGCAGGCACTCAAATAGAGAGTGGGCTAGAGGTGTTGCACTCTGTTTTCTTCATTTGATCACTGGGTTAAAAGCAGCAAAATGAGTCCACCAAAAAGCATACCTTCTATAAAGAAAAGAATATAACAAGCTTTTGTAATCCTTTATTGCTATCCATGTAATCAATGACTATACATATATATTTAAAAAGTTAAAGTTAATACAAAAAAAAAGGTTATAAGTTAACTTTATAAATAATTTGCCTTGTTTAGAACAAATAAAATGAATCATGCTGAAAGTCTTATCAAACACACTGAGGCCTCCATTTACATGTGCAATTCACTAACATAAAACAAATCCCACAGGCTTCAACCAAACATCTCCTGAGATGCGTAGGTCATATATAAAAAGCCATCTTCATCCTTAAAGTCCCTGTACAGTTCAGATACTGTAATGGACATGCAGGGAAGACTCTTCTTATTTACCAGGAGGTAAAATGCTTGAGAGGCAGATAAATCCATTCGGTTTCTGCACAGAAAAAAAATACAAATTCTCATTTAAGCTGGTTCCAAAGGTGTAAATTATTTAAAGGGTCTCTGTAACCCTTTTTGAAGAACTATACATGGTAATGGCAAACTTTGTAGAAAATAAAGAAATACAGCCTCTAATGTATTACCTTTTATATGCAGTTTGGCTGCAGTGAAATCTACATTTTGGTTTATGAGGTGACATTAAACTGAATGCAAAGGAAGTTTCTATCTGCACGTGAATGTAATGTCAAACTGCTAGTGCTATCACTGGATGCTCAGTTTAGAGGAATTTTGTATAAATGAAAAAATGAATACAATTCCTATATTAAGGTATGACTTCCAATCACATATAAAGTTGTGAGCTTACGAGCCGTTGCTCACGCATCGAGGGTCGCGGCTCACCGCACCCCGGAAGCCTGCACGGCTCCCCCTGCCGCACTGATGCTCCCCAGCAGGAGGGAGACAGGAGAGGCGGGTGAGACAAGGGGGGGGGGGGGGGGGAATGGGGCCTTAGGGAAGGGAGAGAGGGGGCAAAGAGAGATAGGAGAGGGAGGCAGGGAGGGAGGGGGGCAAAGAGAGACAGGGGAGGCAGAGAGGGAGAAGGGGAAAAGAGAGACAGGGGAGGCAGAGAGGGAGGGGACAAAGAGAGACAGGGGAGGCAGAGAGGGAGGGGACAAAGAGAGACAGGGGAGGCAGAGAGGGAGGGGGGCAAAGAGAGACAGGGGAGGCAGAGAGGGAGGGGGGCAAAGAGAGACAGGGGAGGCAGAGAGGGAGGGGGGCAAAGAGAGACAGGGGAGGCAGAGAGGGAGGGGGGCAAAGAGAGACAGGGGAGGCAGAGAGGGAGGGGGGCAAAGAGAGACAGGGGAGGCAGAGAGGGAGGGGGGCAAAGAGAGACAGGGGAGGCAGAGAGGGAGGGGGGCAAAGAGAGACAGGGGAGGGAGGGAGGGGGCAAAGAGAGACAGGGGAGGGAGGGAGGGGGCAAAGAGAGACAGGGGAGGGAGGGAGGGGGCAAAGAGAGACAGGGGAGGGAGGGAGGGGGCAAAGAGAGACAGGGGAGGGAGGGAGGGGGCAAAGAGAGACAGGGGAGGGAGGGAGGGGGCAAAGAGAGACAGGGGAGGGAGGGGGCAAAGAGAGACAGGGGAGGGAGGGAGGGGGGCAAAGAGAGACAGGAGAGGGAGGGAGGGAGGGGGCAAAGAGAGACAGGAGAGGGAGGGAGGGAGGGGGCAAAGAGAGACAGGAGAGGGAGGGAGGGAGGGGGCAAAGAGAGACAGGGGAGGGAGGGAGGGAGGGGGCAAAGAGAGACAGGAGAGGGAGGGAGGGAGGGGGCAAAGAGAGACAGGGGAGGGAGGGAGGGAGGGGGCAAAGAGAGACAGGGGAGGGAGGGAGGGAGGGAGGGGGCAAAGAGAGACAGGAGAGGGAGGGGGCAAAGAGAGACAGGGGAGGGAGGGAGGGGGCAAAGAGAGACAGGGGAGGGAGGGAGGGGGCAAAGAGAGACAGGGGAGGGAGGGAGGGGGCAAAGAGAGACAGGGGAGGGAGGGAGGGGGCAAAGAGAGACAGGGGAGGGAGGGAGGGGGCAAAGAGAGACAGGGGAGGGAGGGAGGGGGGCAAAGAGAGACAGGGGAGGGAGGGAGGGGGGCAAAGAGAGACAGGGGAGGGAGGGAGGGGGCAAAGAGAGACAGGGGAGGGAGGGGGGCAAAGAACGACAGGGAAGGGAGGGAGGGGGGCAAAGAGAGACAGGGAAGGGAGGGAGGGGGCAAAGAGAGACAGGGAAGGGAGGGAGGGGGCAAAGAGAGACAGGGGAGGGAGGGAGGGGGCAAAGAGAGACAGGGGAGGGAGGGAGGGGGCAAAGAGAGACAGGGAGGGAGGGAGGGGGCAAAGAGAGACAGGGGAGGGAGGGAGGGGGCAAAGAGAGACAGGGGAGGGAGGGAGGGGGGCAAAGAGAGACAGGGAAGGGAGGGAGGGGGCAAAGAGAGACAGGGGAGGGAGGGGGCAAAGAGAGACAGGGGAGGGAGGGAGGGGGCAAAGAGAGACAGGGGAGGGAGGGAGGGGGCAAAGAGAGACAGGGGAGGGAGGGAGGGGGCAAAGAGAGACAGGGGAGGGAGGGAGGGGGCAAAGAGAGACAGGGGAGGGAGGGAGGGGGCAAAGAGAGACAGGGGAGGGAGGGAGGGGGCAAAGAGAGACAGGGGAGGGAGGGAGGGGGCAAAGAGAGACAGGGGAGGGAGGAGAGACAGGGAGGGAGGGAGGGGGCAAAGAGAGACAGGAGAGGAAGGGAGGGGGGCAACGAGAGACAGGGGAGGGAGGGGGGGGCAACGAGAGACAGGGGAGGGAGGGAGGGGCGCAAAGAGAGACAGGAGAGGGAGGGGCAAAGAGAGACAGGAGAGGGAGGGAGGGAGGGGGCAAAAAGAGACAGGGGAGGGAGGGAGGGGGGCAAAGAGAGACAGGGAGGGAGGGAGGGGGCAAAGAGAGACAGGGGAGGGAGGGAGGGGGCAAAGAGAGACAGGGGAGGGAGGGAGGGGGCAAAGAGAGACAGGGGAGGGAGGGAGGGGGCAAAGAGAGACAGGGGAGGAGGGAGGGGGCAAAGAGAGACAGGGGAGGGAGGGAGGGGGCAAAGAGAGACAGGGAGGGAGGGAGGGGCAAAGAGAGACAGGGGAGGGAGGGAGGGGGCAAAGAGAGACAGGGGAGGGAGGGAGGGGGCAAAGAGAGACAGGGGAGGGAGGGAGGGGCAAAGAGAGACAGGGGAGGGAGGGGGCAAAGAGAGACAGGGAGGGAGGGGGCAAAGAGAGACAGGGGAGGGAGGGGGCAAAGAGAGACAGAGGAGGGAGGGGGCAAAGAGAGACAGGGGAGGAGGGAGGGGGCAAAGAGAGACAGGGGAGGAGGGAGGGGGCAAAGAGAGACAGGGGAGGGAGGGAGGGGGCAAAGAGAGACAGGGGAGGGAGGGAGGGGGCAAAGAGAGACAGGGGAGGGAGGGAGGGGGCAAAGAGAGACAGGGGAGGGAGGGAGGGGGCAAAGAGAGACAGGGGAGGGAGGGAGGGGGCAAGAGAGACAGGGGAGGGAGGGAGGGGGCAAAGAGAGACAGGGGAGGGAGGGAGGGGGCAAAGAGAGACAGGGGAGGAAGGGAGGGGGCAAAGAGAGACAGGGGAGGGAGGGAGGGGGCAAAGAGAGACAGGGGAGGGAGGGGGGGCAAAGAGAGACAGGGAGGGAGGGAGGGGGCAAAGAGAGACAGGGGAGGGAGGGAGGGGGCAAAGAGAGACAGGGGAGGGAGGGAGGGGGCAAAGAGAGACAGGGGAGGGAGGGAGGGGGCAAAGAGAGACAGGGGAGGGGGCGG